>MDKI01225505.1:0-125080 GCA_005239505.1 Nicotiana paniculata | reverse complement strand
GAGATGGAAACCGAGCTAAATGGATGCAAATACATTGAAAATACGCTCAAGAGGCGAGGAGGAATGCACCGGGCTATAGCCGGGCGCCAGAGGCCAAACACCTGACCTTGCCTGGCGTTAGCCAAGCGTTAGAGCTGAAACGCCAGCCAACGCCAGGCGCCAGGGCCCAAACGCCAGGCCCATGTCCCGGCTAAATTCGAGTTTTTGAAGAGTTTAAGTGTTTCCCGGTTGAAATAGAAGTTCCCTACACGTTTAGGGTTTGTCCTAAACATATAAATAGACCCTTAAAACACAACTTGAAGAGGATGCCTGGCGTTAGTCAGGCGTTAGAGCTGAAACACCTGACCCTGCCTGGCGTTAGCCAGGCGTTAGAGCTGAAACGCTAGCCTTAGCCTGGCGTTAGCCAGGCGCCAGGGCCCAAGCGCCAGGCCTCTATTCCGGCTAAATTCGAGTTTTTGAAGAGTTTAAGTGTTTCCCGGTTGGAATAGAAGTCCCCTACACGTTTAGGGTTTGTCCTTAACATATAAATAGACCCCTAAAACACAACTTAAAGAGGATTCGAAGGGATTCGAAAGAGAAGGAATCCATTGAAGAGAAGTCAAACATCGATTTGTACAGCTTTTATTCATTACTTTGTAGTTTAATTATGCAAGTTATTTTGGATTTGATTCTTATGAACATGTTTAGCTAATTTCTTTAATCTAGGGTTTTGGTGGAACCCGTTGGGGGATGAACTTATTGTGTTATTAATATAGTTCTGATTGATTGATTAATCTCTATTTGTTCAACTACGTTCTTGTTGTAGTTAATTGAATTGCCATCAATTAACTGTTCCTATTTATTATGTATCTACTTGAGAGAGAGTGCATATTTAGGTAGTTGTTTGAACAACACCACTCCCGGAGTATAGACGAAAGTCATAACCGAGGGTTTAGAGGTTGGATTAGAGATAACGATACCTCGGGTGCAATCTAAAGTGAACTGTAATGCAATCTAGCTAGCGTAACTTGAGAGAGTGCGTCTAGTAAATTATCATAATTACTTGAGAGAGATTTATGGTAGATAGAGTGTTCATGATTGATAGAGACAACTAATCAAACTATAAGAAGTATCCGAGAAGGAAGTTCACCGACGGGGGAAACCATAACTTTAGACCTTTATTACAATTGTTTACACCTTATTGTAGTTAATCTTTAGTTTTAATATTTTCATTCAGTTGTAGTAGTTTAAATAACACAAAGTGACAGTTTAGTATTCTGACAGCTTGCTTGATACGTTAACTCCCTGTGGGATCGACTCTAGGCATAATACCCCAGATTATATTTGCAACGCCCACTTAGTCTTTTATTAGACATAGTTGAGCGTGATCAAGGACCCACAGGTAGACTTTGCCGGTGAGGTTCCTACTCAGACAGTTCCAGTTGGACCAGCTCAGGTCCCAGAGGGGTTCATTGCCACCCCGGTGCTTCAGGACGCTCTAGTCTGCTTAGTGGGACTCATAGAGAGTGTGGCTCAGACCGGTCTTCTTCCTACTGCACCAGCCGTATCTCAGGCTAGGGGAGGGACCCAGACTCCTGTTACTCGCACGCCAGAGCAGCTAAGTCTTCAGTTCCAGACTCCGCACCTTAGACGGCTGGAGTAGCTCAGCCGGGCATTGTGGCCCCGGTCGTTGAGGGAGAAGCTATGTCAGCAGATGCTTTATGGAGATTGGATAGATTCACCAAGTTATTCACTACTACATTTACTGGTGCACCATCAGAGGATCCCCAAGACTATTTAGACAGCTGTCATGAGGTTCTTCGGAACATGGGCATAGCAGATTCCAATAGAGTTGATTTTGCTACTTTTCGTCTTTCGGGTTCCGCCAAGACTTGGTGGAAAGACTATTGTTTGACCAGGCCAGTTGGGTCTGCACCATTGACTTGGGCTCAGTTCTCCGAGTTATTCGTGGGGAAGTTCCTTCCAGTTACTCAGAGGAAGGATCTTCGGAGGCAGTTTGAGCGCCTCCAGCAGGGATCTATGTCTGTCACTTAGTACGAGACCAGGTTCATCACTCTAGCTCGGCATGCCATTATGATACTCCCCACTGATCGTGAGAGAGTGAGGAGGTTTATTGAGGGTTTGACTCAGCCCATCAGGCTTCAGATGGCCAAGGAGTCAGGTACTGATATTTCGTTCCAGGATGCCGCCAATGTGGCCAGGAGTATTGAGATAATTATGTCACATGGTGGTGTCAGCGGGCTGACAAGAGGCCCCGTCACTTTGATCGATTCAGTGGAGCCTCATCTGGGGGCAGGGATTCTTTCGGTAGAGGTCATCCTCCCAGACCCTATCAGTCGGCACTTCAGGTAGCTCACAGTGCACTGCCAGCTCCTATTGGTGCACCACCAGCATCTATCAGTACACCGCCGCTTCAGAGCTTCCAGGGTGGTTATCAGGGTCGACAGGGCCAGTTCCAGAGTCAGCAGCCACATCAGCAGAGGCCTATTTATTCTTGCGGTGGTTTGGGGCATATTTCTAGGTTTTGCTCGCGAGGTTCTGGTGGGTCTCAGTATCAAGGTTCCCGTGCCATGGTTCCCGCATCAAGCGCACCCCCACCCTCTCAACCAGCTAGGGGTGGCGGTCGGGGTGCCAGAGGTGGAGGTCAGACTCATAGAGGTGGAGGACATGCCACGAGAGGTAGAGGTCAGGCCGCAGTAGGTCGACCTAGAGATGTTCAGGTTGGAGGGGCTCAGCCCCGGTGCTATGCTTTTCCTGCCAGGCCTGATGCTGAGGCTTCTGATGCAGTTATTACAGGTTCGGTTTCAGTTTGCATCCGAGAGGCTTCGATGTTATTTGATCCGGGTTCTACATTCTCCTATGTGTCTTCATATTTTCCCCTTATTTGAGTATGCCCCGTGATTCCTTGAGTACTGCTGTGCATGTGTCTACACCGGTGGGTGATTCTATAGTGGTAGATCGAGTCTACCGTGCTTGCCTAGTAGTTATTGGTGGTCTGGAGACTCAAGTTGATCTTTTTCTTCTTGATATGGTTGACTTTGATGTTATATTGGGGATGGATTGGTTATTACCCTATTATGCCATTTTGGACTGTCATGCCAAGACAGTGACCTTGGCCTTGCCAGGGGTACATCGTTTGGAGTGGAGAGGGATTCCCAGTCATTCTTCTGGTAGAGTTATTTCTTATATGAAGGCTCGGCGCATGGTCGAGAAGGGTTGTTTGGCCTATCTGGCCTATGTTCGTGATTCTAGCACCGAGGTTCCTTCCCTGGAGTCCGTGCCCGTGGTTCGTAAGTTTCCAGAGGTATTCCCTACTGACCTGCCGGGTATGCCACCTGACAGGGATATTGATTTTTGTATTGAGTTAGTTTAGGGCACCTAACCGATTTCTACTCCGCCGTATCGTATGGTCTCGCTAGAGTTGAAGGAGTTGAAGGATCTGTTGCAGGATTTGTTGGATAAAGACTTCATTAGGCCTAATATTTCTCCTTGGGGTGCCCCAGTATTGTTATTCAAGAAGAAAGATGGCTCAATGAGGATGTGTATTGACTACCGGCAGTTGAATAAGGTTACTATTAAGAACAAGTATCGTTTGCCGAGGATTGATGATTTATTCGACCAGTTTCAGGGTGCTTAAGTGTTTTCCAAGATTGACTTGAGATCTGGTTACCACCAGCTGAAGATTAGGGCGTCTGATGTCCCTAAGACAACCTTTCGCACTCGTTATGGGCATTATGAGTTCTTGGTGATGTCATTTGGGCTGACAAATGCCCCCGCTTCTTTTATGGAGTTGATGCACCGAGTGTTCAGGCCTTATTTGGACTCGTTCGTTATTGTTTTCATTGATGATATATTGATTTACTCCCGTAGCCGTGAGGAGCATGAGAAGCAACTTCGGATCGTCCTCTAGACTTTGAGGGATAGTCATTTGTATGCAAAATTTTCCAAGTGCGAGTTCTGGTTGAGTTCAGTTGCATTTCTAGGCCATGTGGTATCGTCAGAGGGTGTTCAGGTGCATCCAAAGAAGATTTCAGCAGTCAGAGATTGGCCTAGACCCACCTCAGCTACAGAGATCCGGAGTTTCTTGGGCTTAGCAGGTCATTATCGCTAGTTTGTGGAGGTTTTTTCATCCATTGCAGCCCCGATGACCAGGTTGACTCAGAAGAGTGCTCAGTTCAGGTGGTCTGATGAGTGTGAGGTGAGCTTTCAGAAGCTCAAGACAGCCTTGACCACGAAACCAATGTTAGTTTTGTCCACAGGTTCAGGACCGTATACCGTGTATTATGATGCTTCACGGGTTGGGCTTGGTGCAGTGTTGATGCAGGATGGCAAGGTTATAGCCTATGCTTCTCATCAGTTAAAGGTTCATGAGAAGATCTATCCAGTTCATGACTTAGAGTTAGCAGCGATTGTGCATGCATTGAAGATTTGGAGGCATTATTTGTATGGTGTGCCATGTGAGGTGTTCACGGATCATAAGGGCTTACAATATCTGTTCAAACAGAAGGATTTGAACATGAGGCAGAGGAGATGGTTAGAGTTGCTGAAGGATTATGATATTACCATTCTTTATCATCGGGGAAGGCCAATATGGTGGCCGATGCTTTGAGCCGGAAGTCACCCAGTATGGGTAGTCTTGCCTATTTATCAGTCGGAGAGCGACCTCTTGCTTTGGATGTACAGGCTTTAGCCAATCGATTTGTGAGATTGGAGGTTTCTGAGACTGGTAGTGTTTTGGCCCATACCGTAGCCTGTTCTTCATTGTATGACCGTATTCGGGCCAGGCAGTATGATGATCGCCATTTACGTGTTCTTAGAGATAGAGTCAGGCACGGAGATGCCAAATAGGTTACGGTTGATGATGAGGGAGTTTTGAGGATGCATGGTCGGATTTGTGTGCCTGATGTGGATGGTATTTTTGATTTGATACTTCAAGAGGCCCATAGTTCCCGATATTCTATTCATCCGGGCGCTGCAAAGATGTACCAGGATTTGCGGCAGCATTATTGGTGGCGGAGGATGAAGAAGGATATTGTAGCTTATGTAGCTCGGTTCTTGAACTTTCAGCAGGTTAAGTACGAGCACCAGAGACCCGATGGTTTGATGCAGCAGATTCAGCTTCCCGAGTAGAAGAAGGAGTGTATCACCATGGACTTTGTAGTTGGACTCCCACGGACTCAGAGCATGTTTGATGCAGTATGAGTCGTTGTGGATAGGCTGACCAAGTCAGCGCACTTCATCCCAGTATCAATTTCGTATTCAGCAGAGAAGTTGGCAAGGATCTATATGAGAGAGATTGTTAGACTGCATGGTGTACCCATATCCATTATATCATACCGAGGTACTCATTTTACCTCCCATTTTTGGAGAGTATTTAAGCGAAAGTTGGGCACACAGATTGATTTGAGCACAACATTTCATCAGTAGACGGACGGGCAGTCCGAGCGTACTATTCAGATTTTGGAGGATATGTTGCGAGCTTGTGTTATTGACTTTGGTGGTTCATGGGACCAGTTCTTGCCTTTAGCTGAGTTTGCCTACAACAACAGCTATCAGTCGAGCATTCAGATGGCTCCGTATGAGGCATTGTATGGTAGATGGTGTCGGTCTCCAGTCGGATGGTTTGAGCCGGGAGAGGCTATATTGTTGGGTATTGAGTTAGTCCAGGATGCCTTGGACAAGGTGAAGATCATTCAGGATAGACTTCGTACATCTTAGTCCAGGCAGAAGAGTTATACGGATCGCAGAGTTTGAGATTTGGCATTTATGATAGGCGACCAGGTATTTCTTCGGGTGTCGCCCATGAAGGGCGTGATGAGATTCAGAAAGAAGGGCAAGTTGATCCCTAGGTGCATTGGTCCCTTTGAGATTCTGGATAAGGTAGGAGAGGTGGCCTACAGACTTGCCTTGCCACCTAGTTTGTCAGCCGTGCATCCGGTATTAACGTTTCTATGCTCCGGAGGTATATTGCGGATCCATATCATGTACTTGACTTCATTGGTGTCCAGTTGGACGAGGATTTGTCTTATGAGGAGGAGCCGGTAGCCATATTAGACCGGCAGGTGCGATAGTTGAGATCGAAGAGTTATCCTTTGGTTCGTGTTCAGTGGAGAGGTCAGCCTGTTGAGGCAGCTACTTGGGAGTCCGAGCCCGATATGTGGAGCCTATATCCCCACCTTTTCCCCGATTTAGGTACCTTTCTATGTCCGTTCGAGGACGAATGGTTATTTTAGAGGTGGAGATATCTTGTGTAAATTTAGCAAAAACTGTGTTCCGAGGCCCCGAAAGCCTCCGTTAATCTTACCTCGATGTGCGTGCACAGCTCGGGCGCGTGGCCGGGAAGACTTTATGTAGAAATGTGTTAAATAATTGAATTTATGATAATTAATTGAATAAAGTTGACTTTGGTCAACATTTTTGGTAAATGGACCCGGATCCATGATTTGACGGTCCCGGAGGGTCTGTAGGAAAATATGGGACCATGGTGTATGCCCGGAATCAAATTCCGAGGTCCCAATTCCGAGAAATGAATTTTTAAAGAAAATTATTTTCTGAAAATAATAAAGACTTTTGAAAATGAACTTTGATGTGAAATCAGTGTTACCGGGCCCGTATTATCGTTTTGGAGCCCGGAACATGTTCAATATGTGTTATGTGGTTTATCTATAAAATTTGGTAAGAAACGGACTTGGTTTGACGTGTTTCAGATCAAAATTGGAAAATTTGATAGTTTATGAAGTTTGAGAAATTCTATGGATTTTTGAGTTTAATTCATTGTTTTGATGTTATTTTGGTGGTTTAATTACTCGAATAAGTCCGTAGGATGATTTTAAAGTCGTGCGTATATTTGGTTTTGAGCCCCGAGGGCTCGGGTGAGATTCGGGTAGGCGTCAGGGTGATTTTAGTCTTAGAAAATCTGGTGTTCTGTGATTTGCCTTCTGCGATCGCGGTGTGATTCACGCGATCACGATGTTCATATGGCTGGGGGTTGGGAAATTACCCTACGCGAACGCAGGGCCTAGGACGCGATCGCAGAGCCTGGGGGTAGTGCTCTACGCGACTGCGAGGGGCCTTACGCGATCGCATAGCGTTAAAGGGATTTGGGGGCAGGGTAGTGTGTTGCTCTACGCGAACGCGGTTTCTTAGTCGGGATCGCGATGGTCGTTGTCCAGTACTCCCCGCGATCACAACCCTCTCTTCGCAATCACGTAAGCTTATTTCGCCCAGTCATTTTAAAGCCTTAAAAACAGAATGCTATTACGAGATTTTCATATTTTTCACCATCTCCTTCATCTCCAAACCCCATAGCCGATTTCCAAGATGATCTTCCTCCATAACCACTTACGTAAGTAATTTAACTCTAATTTCTTCCATTTTCTTCATGAATCATTAGATTCCAGGCCTAAAACATGGAATCAAGGGTAGAATTTGGGGGTTTTGGGTAGAGTTAGGGCTTTTGGAAATTTTGGGAATTCAACCTCATTTTGGGGTTGGGTTTCAAAACAAATTGTATATTCGGGTTCGTGGGGGAATGGGTGGTCAGGTTTTTGTCCGAACCTCAAGTTTGGACCAAGCGGGCCTGGGGTCGAATTTTGGTATTTTTGGAAGAATTATTGGAAGTGTATAATTAGGCTTTGAGATTGAGTTATTGAATAATTATTGATGTTATTAAGTCAATTATGTCTAGATATTATCGTTTCGGAGTCGGATTCAAGAGGAAAGGCCGTGATTTAGGCTTGACTTGCATTCTTGGAGCCGAGGTAAGTGTTTGGCCTAACCTTAGCTTGAGGAAATAGGTATAGAGTCTTATTTGCTATGTGTAATTCATGTACAACGTATAGGTGAGGTAACGGGTACCTATATGTTGTGGTCAAGCCTGCCAGTGAGTCGAATTTTGATGAGTTATTTAATGTTCTTTGATATCCTCTGTGCTGAGAATTATTGGGAACCTTGGAAGTGGTACCTTGAGGTTACTTCATGACGTAGAAAGTTCTTGATTATGTGTTCGGTTGAGGGTTTTAATGTTGATATGATACTTCTGAGTGAGATTGGTTATAGCTGAGTCCCTTGTCGGGACAATAGAATTGGGATGATTATGTCTGTACATTTGAAATGTCGAATTGTTAAACTTTTATATCAATTGTTGTTTTTATATTCATCATGCACGAGGGAACATTCCGTGTCAAGGATTATTATTTATGCACGAGGGAACATTCCGTGCCGATGATTATATTATTTATGCACGAGGGAACATTCCGTGCCGATGATTATATTATTTATGCATGAGGGAATATTCTGTGCCGATGATTATATTTATGCATGAGGGAACATTCCGTGCCGATTGATTATTATTTATGCGCGAGTGGACATTCCGTGCCGATTGATTATTATTTATGCGCGAGGGGACATTCCGTGTTGAGTCATTATTATGTATGCACGAGGGGGCATTCCGTGCTGTGTGATTTTGAGGCTATGCATGAGGGGTCATGCCGTGCTTTCTCCTGTCTACTTCTCTTGTTTCGAGTTGTTATTTCCTGCTTTACTTCTACTTTCCAGTTAGTATTGATTCTACTGTTTTAGCAATTATTGTCCCTTTTATCCCCAGTATGTTCTTCCCCGTAACTGTATTCTTGTTTATTTTCTGCTATACTATTGAACTGCACAGGTACAATTTGTTGTCGTGTCCTAGCCTCGTCACTACTTCGCCGAGGTTAGGCTCGGCACTTACTCAGGACATTGGGACCTCGTTAGGGGGAGTATCTTTCAGTCCGTTCCAGGCGACACCGAGGTAGTTCCGCAGGCGTTCGTGGATATCGACATTACTGTTTATCTTTCATTCTGTCATCTATGTGTTTCCAGACAGATATATCATTTTATTTCAAACTGTTGTTTTTAGCCAAATCTTAGACTGGTTCGTGAGGTTGTGACTCCATTTCTGGGTTTTGTACTTAAAAGGATTTCTTTGTTATTAGCTATGGTTATTTAGATTTGGTTAATGCTTCCGCACTTAATCTCAATTATCTAGTCAGTATATGTTATTTTCACTTGTTAATAAATCAATTCAGTTAACATGTTGGCTTGCCTACCGGGTGCAATGTTAGGCGCCATCACAGCCTGAAGGTGGGATTTCGGGTCGTGACACTTTCACTCATGCAAAATCACATGTAAGTGACGCCTTTTCCTCTCTCTCTCTCGCTCGCTCTATCTCCCTCCTCCCTTTCCTTTCTCCCTTTTCTAATTTTACCTTAAATGCCTAAAAATTCTAATCTTTTTCCATGCTTGAAAACCTAGCTTTTGTGTCTGCGTTTGTGTGTGTAGTAGGGTTCTTGGGTCCTGAGTTCATAGACCTAGTTGAATTTGTCTTCTCCTATCACTTTAATTTTAGAGGATTTTAAAATTAGATTTTGAACTCGATTTATCTTTATGACTCCTGAAAGATTTCATCTTTTTCCTTACCTGTTGATCGATATGAATTTGTTAGGTTGCCTTTTCTTTTTTGTAACGATAGACCAGAGGAATTAGGGGAAAATGTGATATACTAGAGGAACTAGGCCCATTGTAGTTTGGATACAATATTAAAAACTACATATGCTTTATTGTTGGTTAGCATGCTATATACTGTTTTCTACATTTTTTACAAGATAATAACGTCTGAATTTCCTACTCTTGGTTTGTTTTGTACTTGAGTTATAGTAACCAAGTATTTGCTCTAACCACTAGTCATTGCAGTTTTTCATAGCAATATCTAAGATAAGTAGTTCATTTGTTGTTTTTGGGTAAAATATAAAAAATATAATTTATTTTATTTTGAACTTCTAAAACGACAAATAATTTGTTACAACTATTTTTTGAAAGTACGATAACTAATTTGAGATAGAGGGAGTAACAATATAAGACAAAGTCCACAGACATATATGTCAGAGGTTCTATGAAGAATAACAGAGATTACTGAGTTGTATGCATAGGAAAGGGCTGCGCGGGAGGAGGAGGCAAAGCGAATGGAGGAAGAAGATAGGTGCAGGGAGGAAGAAGAGAGGCCGAGGGAGGAAGAAATGAGGCGAAAGGATGCAGCATTTAAACGTGTCATTGGTGATGTTGAAATCCTCAAGGCCCATCTGAACTCCCTCTTAGCATCTGGTGCATTGCCTCTTCTGCATTCTCCGTCGCGCTCTAAAAAGACTAAAGAGTAGTTTCTTTTTTTAATCAGATTTTGGGTGGGACTAGAATGTTGGATATTATATATCAATTGGATAAGATTGAATGCTGAATTTCTTATTTAAATATTGAGTTTCATTATTGGGTTATTGTATTTTTTTGGCTGGATGTTTATTAAATGGATCGGAATCGATGCTGAATTTTATATGTGAATGTTTAATTGTATTTAGGCTTGTTATTGGTGGTTGTATTTTTTGTTTGGCACGTGGTGCAGTATAAAAAGCAGCACTGTGCACAAAAAAATGTTCCAGATTTTCACAACCCAATTTCCCCTATAGGCCGTGATGGCGCCCAGCGTTGCCGTTAGGCAAGCCAACGGCGAACTAGCCATGTATTTATTCTTTTGAACAATTTCAAAATAATTGATTGATTTATTTACTTATTAAGTAAGTAAGAGGTGAAAAGTTTCTAATAAAATAAAACATACATAAATATGAGAGCAAGTGTGGTGTAATAAATACTAAATAATCATTAAATGTCTACTAGCATATGTTCAAGACCTGGTGTCACAAGTGTATGGACTACTAGTAAAATATACAAAATACTAATCTACTATCTGAAATAGAGTAGACCGAGAGTAAATGCAAAAGAGAGACTCTGGGTGCTGCAGAACGGACTCGGAAGCAGCTCACCACTAAGCCTCGGGGTATTGGGGGTGCACACTAAAATGACTGCCAGATGCACCTGCCTCAGATCTTGCACGATTAGTGCAAAACTGTAGCCTTAGTACATAAAAAATATGTACCCAATAAGTAGCCAGTCTAACCTCGAAGAAGTAGTAACGAGGGATCGACATTGACACTTACTATGGGCCAATAATAAAATGCAAAAACTCTAAACAATTATGTAATATGGAAATAATAATAACCACACAATAACAGGTTGTGAATAAATGATACTTTAACTAATATCAAGTGTAATCGCGTTCCGAGAATTTTCACGCACGATTTATGTCGAGGTCATAGGGACCAATCCAAAATACTGTGTGCAATGCTGAGGGTCGAACGACACGAACCATAGATGCATCTATTATATTGCCGAGGAGATCGACCTGCTCCCATGAGAGTAGAGAAGTTTACCTTGCCTGCGGAAGTACTTGCGATGCAAGTGGACATGGATTTCCCAAAGTTATTATGTATTCCTCAGTTTTTTCCAAAATAAGGAATTTAAATTGGAAATTCTCAACTTTAAAATCCTTAGTGTCAGCTCTAGTTAAGACAATTAATATCCATAACAAACATAACAACATAATTAAAGAATGATGTAGACCAAAGACTACCCCGTCATCTCATGGAATATAGCTATGCACGGGCTCTCGTCACCCAGTGTATACGTAGATCCCCACTCAAGTGATACACAACAAAATACTCCTAAGGGGATCAGTTCCCTCTTACAAGGTTAGACAAGAGACTTACCGTGTTCTCAAGCTCACTTCCGATCCACAAATCCGCTCTAAATCCTCAACTTGGTGCCAAACAACCCAAAACTAGCAAAATATTATATAAATTAATCAATGCATACTCAAAAGTTCATAATTTAACTATTATGATAATAACCCAATCCAAATTGGAAGATTCCTAAAATTCACCTCGGGTCCACGTGTCCGTATTCGAGAAATTTTTGAAGATAATTGTTACCCATAATCTCACGAACTCAAATATATAATTTTTACCTAATTCCATAATTATTTTCGTGGTTAAATCTCATTTTACCAAAACCCTAGATTTTCCTCAAAACCCCATTAATTTTACCAAAGAATTGATAGACTTACTCTTGATGTTGAGGGAATCCCTCCACAAGATGCTCTCAAAATCGCCCAAGACCAAGTGGGAAATGAGGGAAATAAAGCTAAGTGCCATAATAAAAGCTCCTACACCAGTCGCAGATTTCGCATTCGCGACATCTTGTTCGCAAATACGATAAAACCATCGCAAATCCGAAAGTTGGCCTTCTCTGACATGGTCGAAAATATGACTAAGAAGTTCGCAAATGCGAAGAGATGCTGATCGCAAAAGCGAAGGAAAAGCTTGCAAATACGAGTCCTGCCTCGTCCAGGCTTCATTGAGATTGCAAAGCCAACCTCGCAAATGCGAATAGAACCTCACATTTACGATACCAGAGGAACCAACAAAAAAACCAGAAAACTGAAGTTGTTCACCACTTCAAACACATTAGAAACTCATCCCATCCCCCAGGGCTCCACACCAAACATCCACACAAGTCTAAAATATCATACTAACTCGCTCGCACGATCGAAACACCGAAATAACATCTAAAAGCACGAATCAGACGCCAAAACGAATGAATCAAATCATGACTAAAAACACTTTCGCGCGTCGATTCCCATCAAATCAACTCGTAATGACATTAAATTTTATGTGCAAGTCATAAATCACCATACAGAACTATTCTAGGCGTAGAATCCCAAACGGACCTCGATAATACCAAAACCTACTTCAAACCAAATTTAATGGACTTGAAAACCTCCAATGCGCCAACTTTCGATATTAAGTTCCGAAATGTTCCCGAACCATCTAAAAACAGAACCAATCATACGCCCAAATCTGAAATCATCATACAAACCTATTGGGACTGGCAAATCCCGGTTCTGAGGTCGTTTACTATTAATATTAACTGTCGCGCCACACTTTTTCTAGCGAAATCGGGTTTCGACATTTGAAAACTCCTTTCGAGAGAAGGAAAAAGGAACTGGTTGATGGAGAGTAGCCACCTAACGGATTATGGTGCGTTAGGGTACCTATAGCAAATAACTCGGATTAAACCAGTTTGCATCACCAGAGATCGAGTAAGGGATCATATTACCTTGAGGGGAAGGTGTTAAGCACCCCTCGAGGTCCACACCGGTAGGTCCCGACCGAACTTATGCGAATTAGTATAAACAAGAAAAAGCGAGGAATGGTTTAATAGGGATGGGGGGGGGGGTCCCAAATTTTTTAGCCTATAGGATCACCCCGTACAACATAAATAATACTTCGTAACTCCCCCAAGACAGAGGTGTTACTCATATTATTCAGCGGGCACATACTATCATCTCCTGCTACCCGATTAATATCTTTAAGTTATATTACCTAAGGCGCTCTAATCAATTCTAACTCGTGTCCTATGCGTGCACTACCCGCCCCTTACCTATGGTCCTAGAGGCATTGGGACCTCTATTTTGGAGGGTTCTAGACTCAACTTAGGTTTCTCAAAATTGTAAAACTAAGCGACATACAAAACATGTTGGACTTTCATACAAGATCAAATAAAGGCTCAATTTAGCCTCCACACATAAGGCAGCAAATGCACGCAAACATATTGGCATATTGTCAGTTTTAACAGTTAAGGCTATTGGATCCTATAGACATAATTTCTACGTAATTCTGGATTTTAAACATGCTGACAATTTATGAAAAGTAATTCCTAGGTGATTCTGTAATTGCCTATTGATTTCAATTGAAAGCGTTTGAACATATAGGCTGGTTATCTATGTGACTTATTCAACAGTTGACAACAGAAATGCTCAGAATTATTTAGTTACTCCTATAGGCATGCTTTCTAGTGGAATTTAGCAAGACATTATGCAGATTCCAGTTTTAGTATTGGCACATATGATGGTTATCCCTATAAGCGTGTATTCTACTTTTGAAATTTCCAGTATAGACATGCATGTTAGCTAGGCGAATGTGATAATTAGTTTAAACCTATAACCACGATTTCTACAGAAACAAATACAAATATGCCGTAATGTAAGCTTGATTATCATTTTTCCTATAGGCATGGTATCTAATCATGCGAAGCAAAGTAGACAGGATATTCACAGAATTTATTTGGGCCATAATGAAATCCCTATAGGCACGTTATCTAACATGCGATAGAAAATATAATCATTTAGACAAGTTTTTGGAAAACAATTTCGGGGTGTAAAGCAAAACCTATAGGCATGTTATCTAACATATAATAGCAGAAAGACCTATAGGCATGCTGTCTACCCAGTCTATACAGAGCATCAAATAAACCCGTTTCACAATTTTATTATCGCCCCAACTGTATTTACAAATTATTATTATAGACCCAAATCAAATGAATAAGTTACAAAATGTATAGACTATAGGGAGCCTACAACAGGCCCAAAACTACATCTGGATAGGCCAGGCCCTTCAAACCACAACATCTCCAAAAACCAGTGTTCATATAACCCCACAATGATTAACTCAATTCTGTTTGAAGCACAAGCATACCAAGCACAGTCCTCTAGTGTGTCAAAGTTTCCAAGGGCTTCACGAAGCCCGGGAAGTGCTCGCACTAGAGTAAAAAAGAATCAGAAGCCGTTCAAAGAAAATTATGGACCAAATCCTGGTATGTCAGAGTTCACAAAGGTCTCATAGGAACCCTGAACAGTTCTCACACCAAGAAATCCAAGGACAGTACACAGTACTTTGGCTTTCAGCCAACAAGAATTAGGATTCAAAAGAGTGCAGGACAGGACTGAGAATCATACTCAGGGATAAAGTCACATACAGAAACATAGTTAAACACTTTGAAACTAATGAGTTTGAAACTAAGATGTGATAAAATAGACAAAGTCATATACTGATAAGGACTAATTCCTAACATGCTTCAAATAACAGCAAAGAATTCAGATCAGCATAAGTCACATAAATGAAATTCATTGATCAGTAATGAGTCAAGCAGCACATAAGTATCAGTAAGAACTAAATGCATGGTGAGCATAGAATCAGTGGACTAACCTGTTAATAGATTTGACAATAAACTAAGGGATACATGTTGAACTAGTTTTAGGGAAATATATTAAACATACTTAAAGATAGCCTTAAGTGCACATAATTAAACATGTTTTATCAACTAATTACATGTCTAAGACACATAGAGCAATGAATTTAATAACAATAGCATATTGAACAATTAAAATGGTAGAGAAGTTTCAATGACTTACTAGTTCAGATGAAACAGAAAGAAGCTAAGTAATGCAACAATGATCATCAACAACAACAAACAACAAGAAGATTTCTGGCCTTGCCTTCCAGCCGGTCAGGAATCAAAATAGAATAGAATAATAGTATACAATATAGAGTTTTTGTAGTGAGAGTAGTTTTGAGTTCTCCGTCCCCTCTAAAAGGGAAAGGGGAGAGGGTTTAAATAACACTAGACTAGAGCACATAAACATGGTAATAATCAATCAAGAAAAACATCTAATCAGTTAATTGAGGGGAGGAAATTCAGAGCTTTATTTAAGGTAAGCCAGAAGTAACAGTACATAGACGCGTAAAATATATAGTCAGAGATTTTAAAACAGTAATCAAACATGTTTGAAGAATTGAAAAACCCTAATTTTTAGGGCAAGAGTCATAAAAACAGATAGACAGAATTATTGAAAGAAAGAATCGAAAACCCTATTTTTTAGGGCAGGTAAATTTTTCAGAAATAATAAAGGAAAATCACAATAAAATGTGCATAGGCAGATATACGAAAACATTAAAGAAATTTTTTTTTAACAGAAATAAGAACCCTAACAGATCTGAAAGATCTGATCCCTAATTTTAGGGCGAGTGAAACTAGTCAGAAATATCAACGTAAGTCATAGTAAAATGCACATAGATAGATATACAAAAAATTAAAGGAAATATTCAATAAAAAAAAGAGCCATGACAGATCTGAAAAGATATGAACCCTAACTTTTTGGGTAAATGAAGAATCGAGAAAATCTTAGAGATTCGTACTATAAAGATATGGAAAAATGAACGTAGATGAAAAAAAGGGGGAAGGTTCAAACCAGATTTGGTCCGAAATGAGGGAAATCGGCTTGCCTGATCCACTATGTTATGCTATAAACGAGTAACCAATAGCGAGACAGGATCAATAAGGTAAGGAGATCCGTGATTGATTCCATATCTGGTTGGAATCAAAAGGATATTAGGGTTGACGACGTTTAGGGTTTCAAAAGAGAGGGAGAGGAGAGAGTTAGAGGGCGGCGATTTAGAGGGAATGATTAGGGTTTGGGGGGCGAGTTAGATTAAAAGAGGGGAGGTGAATGGGGGTCGTTGATCTTTCAAGATCAACGACCATGATTGAAGGAAGGGGTTTGGGTCAAGTATAAAACGGGTATTGGGTTAGGGGTTATTTGGTTTGGGTTGGGGTGGACTGGGCTAGTGTATTTTAGGTAGTTGGGCTGGGGTTGGTCCGAAAACAATGGGCTGTTATTTAAATACCCAATTTAATTAATAAATAATTTGTAAAAAATGATAAATAAATAATAAAAATATCATTTATGCAGAAAACAAGTAAAAAATAGTTATTTAATAATATAAAAGTAAAAAAGGATTATTTTGGCATAATGAGAGTAATCATAAGTAGATATTATTTTAAAATGTGCAATTTTGGCTTTAAAATGCAAATGCAACTAAAAAAAACTTAAAACATAATATGGATATAAATGGTAAAATTAGAGGAACCGGTGGAGTTGTTACAGGAATCAGGCCATGTGTAGTTCTAGGTCCAATGGTGGAACGAACCGGTGGAGTTGTTTCTAAGAGCAGACAAAATATTCCGGATAGGATCAGTTGAGATTTGAGAACGGTTATGGATACTTGAGTAGTCATCAAATGAGACTGGGTAACGTATGATGATCGCTTATGTTTGAAATAATTGGAGGATATGAGTATTGAGTGGAAACTGGAGCGAAGATTGCTCCCGTTAGGATAACGGTTACCTTCTGGATCACCTGCAAACTCAAAACACAATATGTGCCTATAGATTTTGTAAATTTAAACATGATGCAAATTCCCTTTGGACCATGAAGATTGTCTTTGGACGGTGAGGATGACGTCCTTATACCATGATATACCGTGCCATGAATTCTGCGGTAAGGAATTCGCAGTCCATGAAATGATGTTCTCGGGCTATGAGGATGGTGCCTCCGAACCATGATTCCTTTGAATAATGATGTGAAAGATTGAGAGATCCTCAGGCCATGGCATGGTGTCTTCCGGCTATGAGGATGACGCCTTCAGACTATGACGCCTTTGGACAAATTGGCTATATATCAGCCCATGAGATGCAGAGACATGATGCCAGAGATAATGACAAGACAGAGCTTAGTCTTGCGTAGAGTTGGGAGCAGAGCTTAGTCTCGAAAGAATAATGCAAGGTTTGAAACAGAGCAACATTTGTGTAAAGGGAGATAATGTTTAGTCTCATGCAAGGGTTGGGACAATGCTTAGTCCCATGTAAGGAGAAGGCAGTGCTTAACCTCATGCAGACCGGGAGGCAGGGCTTAGCCTCATGTAAGGATCAAGACAATGCATACTATCATAAAGGCAGTGCTTAGCCTTATGCAAATAAAGAGGCATGGCTTAGCCTCATGAAGGTGGTGCTTACCCTTATGGAGATAGGGAGGAAAGGCTTAGCCTCGTGAAGGCAGTGCTTAGCTTTATGTAGATAGGGAGGCATGGCTTAGCCTCATGCAAGGATTGAGATAGTGCTTAGTCTCATGCATGGAGAAAGCAGTGCTTAGCCTTATGCAAATAGAGAGGAAGGGATTAGCCTCATGCAAGAATTGATACATGTCTTAGTCTCATGCAAAGAGAAGGCAATGCTTAGCCTTATGCAAATAGAGAGGCAGAGCTTATCCTTATGCAAGAATTGAGACAGGGCTTAGTCTCATGCAAAGAGAAGGCAATGCTTAGCCTTATGCAAATAGAGAGGCAGAGCTTATCCTTATGCAAGAATTGAGACAGGGCTTAGTCTCATGCAAAGAGAAGGCAATGCTTAGCCTTATGCAAATAGAGAGGCAGAGCTTTGCCTCATGTAAGAATTGAGACAGGGCTTAGTCTCATGGAAAGAGAAGAGTAAGAGTGAAGTATTCTTAGCTAGAAATATGTTTATGCCCGGCGGTTCTGTCGTTAGGACGATACTTGTGGTTATGACGTATTCCTGCATCCAAAGAAAAGTTATGAGTTTTGCGGGGAGGTTGGTTCGTGCCTTTGTCTGCTTGCTTTTCTCCACTTTGCCCGAGGGTCCTGTTCAAGTTACCATGGGTAACACTTGGCTAAAAAATAAAAATTTTCAAAAGTATGCGTGTATGGTTTTCAAAACATAGTAATATGTAGATTAAGAAATCAATTAGATGAACCAGTGACCGTGACATCATCAGAGACATTGCGACCTCCTTGCCATAGAATTTTGAGGGTATTCTGCCCCAGTTTCTAAATGATCTTCTGGCTTCTTTGCATGCAATGCCGTTGGCTGAACTTGCAATCCTCCTCAAAATTCTGCCCCAGTTTATGATTATGGGGAAAAATGGAAATTTTATTGAATTGTGACCGAACCCACATGGCTGCCTATGTATCCCCTCTTAAATGGGAATTAGGTCACGCGTAGTTCAATTACATCAAATGAAGAAATACAAATAATTTACACATAGTATCTTTTGACTGCATCTGAGTTGATGGGCTTTAGCTAGATTTCTCCATCCATTTCTGCGAGTATGAGTGCTCCTCCTATCAGTACCGTGTGAACCATGTAAGGACCTTTCCATTTGGGTGAAAATTTCTCTTTGGCTTCATCGTGACGTGGAAAGATCCGTTTCAGCACCAACTGCCCCCGGTGCGAACTGTCTAGGTTTGACCCTTTTGTTGAAGGCTCTGGACATTATAGATAAAACTGACCACGACACACTGCATTCATTCTTTTCCCGTCAATGAGAGCTAATTTCTCGTAGCGGATTTTTATCCATTTTGCATCACTGAGTTTAGCTTCTTGTATGATTCTCAAGGAAGGAATTTCTACCTTGGCGGGGATGACGACTTCAGTGCCGTAAACCAATAGGTACGGAGTTGCTCCGGTTGATGTGCGGACTGTGGTATGATATCCTAATAAGGAAAATGGTAACTTCTCGTGCCATTGCTTGTGATATTCTAACATTTTTCTTAGTATCTTCTTGATATTTTTGTTGGTGGCCTCCACGGCTCCGTTCATTTGAGGCCTGTATGCTGTGGAATTCTTATGCTTGATTCTGAAAGTTTCACACATGGATTTCATTAGATCACTGTTAAGATTAGCGACATTGCCAGTGATGATGGATTTTAGAACCCCGAATCAGCAAACAATACGATCTTTGACAAAATCTGTGACGACTTTCTTGGTTACAACTTTGTAAGATGCAACTTCAACCCATTTTGTAAAGTAGTCTATGGCCACTAGAATGAACTTGTTCCCGTTTGAATCGGCATGCTCGATTGGTCCAATTACATCCATTCCCCAAGCGGCAAAAGGCCAAGGTGCACTTGTTGCATTGAGTTCATTTGGCGGACCCCGTATCATATCTGCATGTATTTGGCACTAATGACATTTCTGGACATACCTTATGCAGTCCGTTTCCATAGTCATCCAAAAGTATTCGACCCTGAGTATCTTCTTGGCGAGGACGAAACCGTTCATATGCGGGCCGCAGGTTCCGACATGTATTTCTTGAAGAAATTTGGAAGCCTCTTTGCGTCGACACATCTCAACAGTCCTAGATCGGGAGTTATTCTTTACAGAATTCCTCTGCTTTGGAAGAAATGATTGGACAACCTTCGAAGTGTGCATTTATGAGTGTGGTTTGCATGCTCTAGATATTCTCCCTTTGCCAAATATTCCCTAATATCGTGGAACCACGAATTTCCATCTATCGCTTCTTCGACATGAGCAGACTACGCCGGCTGATTACGGATTCTCACCGGAATGGGATCGATGAAATTCTTGTCCGGATGTTGTATCATGGAGGATGAAGTGGCCAATGCATATGCAAATTCATTCTGGATTCTGGGGACATGCCGAAACTATATCTTTGTGAACCTCTTCCTCATCTCCTGTACATGATGTAGATATGGTAGTATTTTGGTATTCTTGGTAGCCCATTCTCCTTGTACCTGGTGCACCAGCAGGTCTGAGTCACCAATTACCAACAGTTTCTGAACGTTCATGTCGACAAATAAATTGAGACCTAATATACAGGCTTCATACTCAGCCATATTATTGGTGCATGGAAACCTAAGTTTTGCATACACCGGGTAGTGCTGATTAGTTTCTGATACCATGATGGCTCCTATACCGGCTCCTTTGAAATTTGCAGCTCCGCCAAAAAATAGTCTCCACCCCTCATAGGCTTCATTAATGTCTTCTCCTACGAATGTTACCTCTTCGTCAGGAAAATACATTTTTAGTGGT
The DNA here is from genome assembly GCA_005239505.1 of Nicotiana paniculata. Taxonomy (NCBI): domain Eukaryota; kingdom Viridiplantae; phylum Streptophyta; class Magnoliopsida; order Solanales; family Solanaceae; genus Nicotiana; species Nicotiana paniculata. Next base: position 104,635 of record MDKI01225505.1, on the reverse strand, counting down.
TCGTATTCTCCTCCTACAGGATTTTCGGCAAGATGATCTTTCAATGCTTGTCCTTTGACTGCCTTCTGAGTTACATAGATGATATCGAATTCACTTAACAATATTTGCCATTTGGACAGCTTCCCTGTAGGCATAGGCTTCTGAAAGATGTACTTCAGGGGATCCATCCTTGAGATAAGATACGTGGTATAGGCACATAAGTAATGCCTCAGTTTCTGAGTTATCTATGTCAAAGCACAGCAGGTGCGTTCTAGCAAAGAATACCGTGCTTCATAAGGTGTGAACTTCTTAGTCAGGTAATATATGGCTTGCTCCTTTCTCCCCGTCTCATCATGTAGTCCCAAAACACAACTGAAAGCCCCATCTAATACCGAAAGATATAATAATAGCGGTCTACCAGGTTCTGGCGGGACTAGGACTGGTGGTGTGGACATGTATTCCTTGATTTTGTCAAATACCTTCTGGCAATCCTCTGTCCAGCTGGTTGCGACATCCTTCTTCAGCATTTTGAAAATTGGTTCACATATCACTGTGGATTGTGCTATGAAGCGGCTGATGTAATTGAGACGTCCCAAGAAACTCATTACGTCCTTCTTGTTCTTTGGTGGTGGTAATTCCTGGATAACTTTGACCTTTGACGGGTCCAACTCGATTCCTCGGCGGCTGACGATGAATCCCAACAATTTTTTGACAGGAAACCCGAATGTACATTTTGTGGGGTTCAGCTTTAGATTATACTTTTGCAGTCGGTCAAAGAACTTTCTCAAGTCTTCTATGTGATTTGTGGCTTCCTTGGATTTGATGATGACGTCGTCAACATATACCTCTATCTACTTATGTATCATATCATGGAATATGGATGTCATGGCCCTCATGTAGGTGGCTCCAGCATTCCTCAGACCGAACGACATCATCTTGTAGCAATATACTCCCCATAGTGTAATGAAGGCTGTTTTTTCTGCGTCTTCTTTGTCCATCTAGATTTGATGATAACCTGCGAAGCAATCCACAAAGGACTGGAGCTTATGCTTGGCACAATTATCAATCAGTATGTGTATATTTGGTAGTGGGAAATCATCCTTGGGACTTGCTCTATTTAAATCCCGATAGTCTACACACACCCTGACTTTCCCATTTTTCTTCGGAACCGGCACAATGTTGGCTAACCAGGTTGGGTACTCAACTACCCTGAGGACTTTGGATTTGATTTTCTTAGTGACTTCTTCCTTGATTTTTATGCTCATGCCTGGTTTGAACTTTCTGAACTTCTGCTTTACTGGAGGACATATTGGATTGGTAGGAAATTTATGAGCCACTATGGATGTGCTCAAACCGGTCATGTCATCATACGACCATGCGAAAATGTCCTCATATTCTTTCAGGAAGCGAGTGTATTCTTCCTTTTCTGACGGTGATAAGTAGATGCTTATGCGAGTTTCTTTGATGGTTTCAGAATTTCCCAAATTGACTACCTCAGTCTCGTCCAGGTTGGACTTAGGTTTGTTCTCAAAGTTCTCAACTTCTCTGACAATCTCTTCAGGTATCACATCTTATTCTTCTGTCTCTTCCGAATCACTATCCTTGTGTTGTCTCATTACATGTCACAGTCGTTGGTTCATCAAGGTAAGAAATAGTAATGCAGTAGAGGAAACATTTGAAAGATAATGATAACAAAACATCAAATTATTGATAAAAATGCTGAAATTTTGAACAAAGTAGCGTTTAAATGACTTCCAACAATGTTTTCCAAAATGAAATACTGAAAGAAAGATGTTTTTGAAACAGAATGATCAAAAGAATTGTTTTTCAAATAACACTAGTAGCCATGCTACCCTGGGACTCGTCTGGCCCTGGATGGTGTGGCGGTCCAGTTTCTGAGAAATGCTCCCCTCTCTACTGTATGAATGATAAGGCCTTCTTCCTTCTCCTCCTCAACTATCACATTGCAGTCAATATCTTCGTCTTCCAAGAACAGGCTCCTTAGCCCCGCCAAAGCTTCTTCTTCTTCGGATCCTCATATTGTATCCACCTGATGAAAAGATTGACTCAGATGTGGCGCTATGGCCGCGACCAATCATCATATTCTTGCCAGGTATGCAGATATCCAAACCCAAAAGTTGACCATGACTTTTCAGCTGTATTGGCTTGGTAATGCCTTGGAGTTCCTTCCCAAGTCCTTTGCCGGGTTCATACCCCGACCATTCCAGTATGCTCTCTATTTTGCTGCTCCACCATTTATCTTTCTCAATTGCATTGACGCGCTCGATGCGGTGATAATTCTCTCCTCCCAACTTCCTTCTATTCTCCACGACCGGAATAGTTTGATTGGTGTAAATGGGATTTCTCCCATCTCCATGAATTATTACTTCTTGATGATTTCATTCCAATTTCACAGCCTGGTGCAAAGTGAACGCAACAACCCCATAGACATTTATCCAAGGCCGTCCTAACATCAAATTGTAGGAGGCGGATATGTTTAGCACCTGAAATTCAACATCGAACCAAGTAGGACCCATCTGCAAGCATAAATTAGTTTCCCCAATTGTGGCTCTTTACGACCTATAGAAAGCCTTCACATTCATAGTCCCTGATTGTATTTCATGCAAACCCTTGCCCAACCTTTTTAGAGTTGACAATGGACAGATGTTGAGGATGGATCCTCCGTCTATCAAAACCCTGGCAATGAACTTATCCTTACATTGCACTGTGATGTGCAGTGCCCTGTTGTGGCTCAATCCCTCTGGCGGTAACTCATCTTCGTGAAAGGTGATCTTGTGGCTCTCCAGCACTTGCCCCACCATTTGGCCATTTCCCCACTGGTGATATTTTTAGGAACGTACACTTCATTCAACACCTTCATCAGAGCATTCCTATGCGCCTCAAAATTTTGCAGTTGTGATAGGATGGATATCTGGGCGGGATTTTTGTTCAGATGATCTACCACAGAATATTCCCTTGCCTGTACCTTCCTCCAGAGATCATTCGGACCAGTTTCAATGATGGGTTGTTTGGTAGTGGCTTCCTTACTTGTTCCTCACAAATTCTCAGGTGTATAGATTCTTTCAGTTCTGGTCATCCCTTGTGCAACACCAGACTCTTCCATTTTTGTTTTCCCTTTCCTCCTTGCTTCGGCAACATAATCCCAAGGTACGACATTGGATTTAAAGGGCGGTGTGGATGCTACCGTCACAGTGAAGGGTGTGGTTGCTTCTAGTTCAAATGGAGAAGGTGTAGCTGCAGGTGTTGTCACTTCTATTTCGAACGGAGTTGATGCAACTATTTCAACTTTGACTTTTGATTCTACCTGTACCACAATAGGAGTGAGTGTGACTGCAGGTTTCTTAGGGTCATCACCTTCCCGAATAAGCCCAATTGACCCTTCAGGATCCCATTCTTCATCAGTTTCTATCATATTTACTCCTTCACCCCTATGGCCCGAGAGAGGGTTGTTGCGGACATTGGGCGCGCTTACTTTGATTGTATGACTTTGGTATCAATCAGTGTCTGAATCTTGTCTTTCAGAGTACGACATTCATCGATGGTATGTACCTTCATGCCAGAATGGTATGCATATGTTTTGTTTGGGTTGACCCACTGGGAGGAGTTTTCCATGGCCAAAGCGGGAATATGGGTGAAATATATGGTGGCCTTTAGTCTTTCATATAGTTGGTCGATGGACTCAGCAATAAGGGTGTATTGTTTGGGTGGTCTGTGATTGAAATTGGGTCTAGGTTTTTGATAGTTTTGACGAGCTGGAGGTGAATGATAATAGGCTGGCTGGGGGTTGAAGGTTGTTATAGGTGTGATAGATATTTGGGAGGTGAAGGTTGATATGTAGGTGGAGGTGTTTGGTATGTGAGTGGAGATTTTGGACCTTGGGATACCATTACCGCTCCTATTTCTTTCTTCTTTGATGTACCCCTGACTGTAATGCTTTGTTCGTAGCCTGCAATGCTTCAAAATTTGTTACTATTCCACTCTTGATCCCTTTTTCAATCCTTTCCCCGAGTTTGATGATGTCGGATAATTTGTGATTCTCAATGACCATTAACCTCTCATAATATTGTGGATCCTGGGCCCTGACAAAGAATATGTTCATTTTCTCTTCTTCCAATGCCGGCCTAACCATTGCAGCTTCTGACCTCCATCGAGTAGCATACTCACGGAAAGTCTTCGTTGGTTTCTTCTTGAGGTTCTGTATGTAGTAGACGTCCGGTGCATTTTCTGTGTTGAACATGAATCGATCCATGAAGTCTGATGTCATGCTTACCGAATTAACCCACTTCTTGGGATTTAGACTAATATACCAAGATAAGGCGTCTCCAGTGAGTCTTCTCATGAACAGCTTCATGCGAATCCTTTCATCCTTCCCAACTCCCACGAGCTTGTCACAGTATGTCCTCAAATGTACGTTCGGGTCACCTGTTCCGTCAAACATCTTGAACTTAGGAGGTTTGTAACCCGACAGTTCTACCTCTGGCTGAATACATAGATCCTCATAATTTTGACCTTCAATCCCTTTGCCTCCTTCAACACCCTGGACTCGTCTTGTGAGCTTCTTGATCTCCTCTGCCATATTATTGATGAGCATGTCCTTCTCGGCGGATTCTAGTATGCATGAGGTTGGTTGAGTGGAGTGGGGTAAGGTTTCTATGTATATGGGATGGATACCGGGGGTTTGAATGAAGTGATGATCCTTAGTTGAATTTTGCGGATCAGGGATAGGTTGTGGGGTAGATTGAGGAGTATGGAAAGTGGTGGTTTGCGGGTATTGAGTCAGGAGATGTTGGTGTTGAGGAGGGGTTGGTACTGGTAGAGGATTGGGATTTTGGGGAGGTTTTCCTATTGATGGGGTGCGACAGGATTTTTTGGATGTTGGTTTTGAGTGTTTTGAGAAGGCACTGGGTTTTGAATATTTTGTTGGTTGATGTCTGGGACGTTTAAAGTTAGGGAGAGGTTTTCCAAGTTGCGTACCTGCTCAAGCTCCCCTTGCAATTATAGTATCTTCTGCTCCAACCGTAAGACCAAATCATTCTGTACTGGAGTACTCCGACTTTCTAAAGTCTCAACATTCTCTACATGTGTGGCGTTTTCTCTCCTGACACCACTCATATCATCCATTTTAGCTTTTCCCTTACTTCTTGGATCACTTGGAGGAGGAGGAGGTGGAGGGCCAATGGATCTGGTGTGATATGCTGATGATGCCATTATGTGCGAACCAACCGTAGGGGATGGGAATAATAAAAAATAAAGAAAAACAAAAAGGTAAACAAGTTAGTAAGGATTCTGAAAAGGTATTTGCAGTATTTAAACACGTATTGCGGAAATATAAATGCGCGTCCTAATTTGGGACCCTCGTTGTGCCTGAGGTAGGCTTAGCGACATGTAGATTTGGAGAAATTTAATGTTGACAACTGCCTCATTTCATTAATGTAGCAAATAAGACGAACCTAAAGCGACAATAAGTAAATGAGTCACTATTGACATTTGCCTTATTACATTTGAATTCTAAAATGACTTAAAAAAACAAATAATCCTAATCTACTTGGTCCCAGAGGGACCTTCTCCAAGCTTGGATTTCTGCGCTCCGTCAATCAGATTCCCCAGGTAGCGCATGTCCAACAATAGATACGCCCTTGCTAGGTGTCCTCCTTCATTTCCCTCTGCATTCTGGCAATCCACGACCCTTTTCATCATCTTCCCTTCAAGTTCCATCAGACCCTGCTCTAAATAATCCAACCTTTCTGTTGACTTTGTTGCCATTTCCCTCCACTCGTTAATTGACTCCATGTCAATCTTGTGCTATTTCAAATGCCTGGCCTTGGACTCGAGGACTCTTTTGCGTATCTTCTTATACTTCACCTGTGCTTCACCAGCTTCATCTATGACCCTGTTTCCTTGACCGACCCTTGGCTCGACTATTGCTGCTATGCTATCATCCAACCATGATGGGTAGATGTACACATGACCTGCGTGGTATCAATCTGTCTCGATGGTATCCTTTTCCACAATAATCTTCAAATGCCACATTTGTATGGAATGGCATCGTCTTGAAAATCTGCTTTGTAATGGCCCACTTTGGAGACTCGCGGTATGACTTGTTTTCTACCAGCTTGTCTCATGACCCTGATAGGATCATAGGGATATATGACCCTTAACCCAATCAACACTAAATACGGAACATTTCTGGATCTGATGACTAATTCGTTAGTAGGGAACCACTCGAACATCCAATGAATTTATTCCTCGGTGAGATTGTTGAAAAACTGTACCCGTTCTATAGCATTCTCTGTTTGTGCAAACCTGTCTGGGATGAAGGTCATTCTTTTCGAATGGTGGAAAGCTATATGGTCATTCCATGGTCTTCGTGGGAATTCTTAGTGATATTGGCCTCTCTGAAGATGTTCCAACAACCAAATCTGCAGCAGCAAGTTACAACCCTCAAAATGTTTGAACCCCTTCTTGCAACGATCTAGATCTCGGTACATTTCTGCTACAATCTTCTACAATCATTGGAACAATAGAATATGTTTGTCCTTCGATCCCTTCCATTAAAGCTTTGACTACCATGGCCAACCTGGTGTGAATCCTGTCCCCTTGGCTTGGAAACACTATTACACCCATAAAACAGATGATGAATACAAAAACCCTACGATGAGTCCAACCAAGGGAGGTGATGGAGAATTCGTCATGAAAAATGCGATAAGATTTGCTGTGTCCATATCGCTCGTAGAGGAAGACAAAGGGTACGTAGGACTTCTTCAAGCATGCCAAATCATCATTCTTTCTTAGATCCACCATTTTCAAAAAACCCCTGGGAGTGCGATTTTAGGGTAATCCAACGAATCCTCCTATTTCCTCCAAGAGAGGAGTCATTTCTATATTTCCAAAACAGAATACAACCCTTTCTCCATCCCAGAGCATGGTAGCAGCCTCGATCAACATGTCATTTAGCTGGATGTCTAATAAGGAGGGTAAGTTTTCGAGAACCCTTTTCACGTGATTTTTGTCGCTTGACGAAAGGTTTTACCACCAATCCAGCAATAACGGTGGTATATTCCAGACCATGCCGAACGTGGGGACTTCGTACCTCATTTTCTGCAAAATAAACAAGGTCAGACCCTTTCCCCCTCTGGATTCGGCTACTTACAAATTAACGATTAACATATCGGCATTTTGTTTTTTTCCAAATAATGCACATATTGTGATTGTTCCCGTTGGGTATATGGAAATCCCGATGGTCCTTGGACACGGATTTCTTAGAAGGTTATTATGCGGACAACATATTAATCTATGCTAGGTTATCATGATGCATGTACATTTATTGTTAGTTTCTATAGAAGTCTAGACTAGTATCCCCAAGCGAACAACTTGTGAGGGAAAGGCACAGAACCGTCGACTGCACTGCTGATCGACTAGTTTTACCGTAAATAAGCCTTTCCAAATTCAAAAAAGGATAATATAGGAAGAGCGCAAGCCTCTATGGTATTAATTACGCACAAGTGGAATATGATGTTGAACATGTATTTATGCAAAAGGAAAATAACACGTTGTCAAGTATTTGCACGATGAAAATGGTAAAATGCGGTATTGAATAATCGTAAAGGTAGGAAAGAAAGAAAACAAAGAAAGAAGTTAGTTTCCATAATGAAAAAGTGATAAAAACAAGAAAGAGGGAATTTAGTAAGCATAATGTTCCAGTCAAACTAAACGAAGGACGGCAAATAAGTTCACATAAAGGGAAAATGGGAAAGGGATGTACAAGTATTAGAAGAATAATAAAGACACGCTTATTGAAAAAGACTAATTCATAAAACAAGTTCGTTATGCTAAGAGCCTAATGATATCCCCAACAAAGTCTCCATGATGTTGCGCTCTCCTTTTTCTCACGAAGTCGGGTTTCGACATTTGACAACTCCTTTCGAGAGAAGGGAAAAGGAAATGGTTGTTGGAGAATCGCCACCTAACGGATAGTGTGTTAGGGAACCTATAGAAAATAACTCAGATTAAACCAGTTTGCATCACCAGAGATCGGGTAAGGGCTCAAATTACCTTGAGGGGAAGGTGTTAGGCACCCCTCGAGGTCCACAACAGTGGGTCCCGACCAAACTTATGCGAATTAGTCTAAACAAGAAAAAGCGAGGAATGGTTTAATAGGGATGGGGGGTCCTAAATTTTTTAGCCTATAGGATCACCCCATGCAACATAAATAACACTTCGTAACTCCCCCAAGGTAGGGGTGTTACTCATATTATTCAGCGGGCACAGACTATCATCTCCTACTACCCGATTACTATCTTTAAGTTATATTACCTAAGGCGCTCTAATCATTCTAACTCGTATCCTATGCGTGCACTACCTGTCTCTTACCTATGGTCCTGGAGGCATTGGGACCTCTATTTTGGAGGGTTCTAGACTCAACATAGGTTGTTCAAAATTATAAAACTAAGCAACATACAAAACAGGTTGGACTTTCATACAAGAACATATAAAGGCTCAATTTAGCCTCCACACATAAGGCAACAAATGCACGCAAACATATTGGCATATTGATATTTTTAACAGTTAAGGCTATTGGATCCTATAGACATAATTTTTACGTAATTCTGGATTTTAAACATGTTGACAGTTTATGAAAAGCAATTCCTAGGTGATTCTGTAATTGCCTATCGATTTCAATTGAAAGCATTTGAACATATAAGCTGGTTATTTATGTGACTTATTCGACAGTTAACAATAGAAATGCTCAGAATTATTTAGTTACTCCTATAGGCATGCTTTCTAGTGGCATTTAGCAAGACATTATGCAGATTCCAGTTTTAGTATTGGCACAAACCCCGGGATGTGCTCACACTAGAGGAAAAAGAATCAGAACCCGTTCAAGGAAAATTATGGACCAAATCCTGGTATGTTAGAGTTCACGAGGGTCTCATAGGAACCCTGAGCAATGTTCACACCAAGAAGGCCAAGGACAGTACACAAATTACTTTGGCTTTCGGCCAGCAAGAATTAGGATTCAGAAGAGTGCAGGACAGGACTAAGAATCATACTCAGTGATAGAGTCACATACAGAAACAAAGATAAACACTTTGAAACTAATGAGTTTGAAACTAACAGGTGAGAAAATAGACAAAGTCATAAACTGATAAGGACTAATTTCTAACATATTTCAAAAAGCAGCAAAGAATTCAGATCAACATAAGTCACATAAACGAAATTCATTGATCAGTGCTGAGTCAAGCAGCACATTAAGTATCAGTAAGAACTAATTGCATGGTAAGCACAGATCAGTGGACTAACATGTTAATAGATTTGACAACAAACTAAGGGATGCATGATGAACTAGTTTTAGGGAAAGATATTAAACATACTTAAAGATAGCCTTAAGTGCACATAATTAAACATGTTTTATCAACTAATTTCCATGTCTAAGACACATAGAGCAATGAATCTAATAACAGTAGCATATTGAACAATTGAAATAGTAGAGAAGTTTCAATGACTTACTATTTCAGATGAAACAGAAAGAAGCTAAGTAATGCAGTAATGATCATCAACAACATCAAACAACAAGAAGATTTCTGGTCTTGGCTTCCAGCCGGCCCGGAATCAAAGCAGAATAGAATAATAGTATACAATATAGAGTTTTTGTAGTGAGAGTAGTTTTGAGTTCTCCGTTCCCTCTAAAGGAGAAATGGGAGAGGGTTTAAATAGCACTAGACTAGAGCACATAAACATGGTAATAATCAATCAAGGAAAGCATCTAATCAATTAATTGAGGGGAGGAAATTAAGAGCTTTATTTAAGATAAGCCGGAAGTAACAGTACATAGACGCGTAAAACATATAGTCAGAGATTTTAACATAGTAAAACATGTTTGAAGAATCGAAAAACCCTAATTTTTAGGGCAAGAGTCATAAAAACAGATAGACAGAATTATTGAAAGAAAGAATCGAAAACCCTATTTTTTAGGGTAGGTAACTTATTCAAAAATAATCAAAGGAAAATAACAATAAAATATGCATAGGAGAATATACGAAAACATTAAAGAAAAAAATGTTTAACAGAAATAAGAACTCTAACAGATCTGAAAGATCAGAGCCCTAATTTTAGGGCGAGTAAAACTAGTCAGAAATATCAATGAAAGTCACAGTAAAATGCACATAGATAGATATACAAAACATTAAAGGAAATATTCAGTAAAATAATAAAGAGCCATGACAGATCTGAAAAAGATATGAACCCTAACTTTTAGGGTAAATGAAGAATCAAGAAAATCTTAGAGATTCGTACTATAAATGAACGTAGATGAAAAAAGGGGGAAGGTTCAAACCAGATTTGGTCCGAAATGAGGGAAATCAGCTTGCCTAATCCACCATGTTATACTATAAACGAGTAACCAACAGCGAGACATGATCAATAAGGTAAGGAGATCCCTGATTGATTCCATATCTGGTTGGAATCAAAGGGAGATTAGGGGTGAAGACATTTAGGGTTTCAGAAGAGAGGGAGATGAGAGATTTAGAGGGTGGCGGTTTAGAGGGAATGATTAGGGTTTGGGGGGTGAGTTAGATTAAAAGAGGGGAGGTGAATGGGGACCGTTGATCTTGAAAGATCAACGACCATGATTGAAGAAAAGGGTTTAGGTCGAGTATAAAACGGGTATTGGGTTAGGGGTTATTTGGTTTGGGCTGGGGCGGACTGAGCTAGTGTATTTTCGGTAGTTGGGCTGGGGTTGATCCGAAAATAATGGGATGTTACTTAAATACCCAATTTAATTAATAAATAATTTGTAAAAAATGAAATAATAAAAATATTATTTTGCATAAAACAAGTAAAAATAGTTATTTAATATATAAAAGTAAAAAAGGATTATTTTGGCATAATGAGAGTAATCATAAGTACATATAGGCTATTGTTGACAAATGTGCAATTTTGGCCTTAAAATGCAAATGCAATTAAAACATAATATGGATATAGATGGTGAAATTAGATGATAAAATTATTGTAAAATAATTTGTGATGCAATTAATGAGTATTTATACAATAGAATGTAGGGATAAATTGATTTAAAACCTTTTAAAATTATAGAAAATTATGAAAAATTGCTTGCATATGTCTATGAATCAAGTGATGGTGCATATGCACTATTTTGAAAGTATATATGTATATTTAAAAAATATGAGGAAAAAATTGGGTATCAACAAATCCAAGTCAAACTTAACACTTTTAAGCCAATATTAAGGAACTAAGTGTTCGATTTCAACACAAACCCTTCCAAACCCGAACTAACCATCCCCCCAAGTCATAAAATAGGACAATACATACAGGGAGTATTATTTAAAGGAACGGGGATCTAGAAATCAAAATGACCGATCAGGTCGTTACATTCTCCACCTCTTAAACAAGTGTTCATCCTTGATCGGGTCTAGAATCGTACATGGAGTGCGGAATAAATGTGGATATCTGCTCCGCATGTCCTCCTCGATCTTCCAATTCGCCTCCTCGACTGGTTGACGGCTCCACTAAACCTTTAACACAAAATCTTCTTGGACCTTAACTGTCGAACCTGCCTGTCAACAACGGAAACTGGCGCCTCCTCATAACCCAGGCTCTCATCTAGCTGAACCGTGCTGTAATCTAACACATGCAACCTGTCGAGATGATACTTCTGGATCATAGATACATGGAAAACTGCATGAACTCCCCATAGACTGGGAGGCAAAGCAAGCTCATAAGCAATCTCCCCAACTCGCTTCAAATGGACCTATAAACCTTGGGATCAACTTGTCCTTCTTCCCGAACCTCATGATTCCCTTCATCGGTGAGACTTTTAAGATAACCTGCTCGCCCACCATAAATGATAAATCACGTGCCTTCTGATCCGCGTAAAAATTATTTTCATGATCTAAACTCATCATTTACACCCATATTAGGTTTTAAATATTTTTAGTGTATTTATTATAATTACATGTGATGACCAAAAAGGTCATCTTATAAATTAAGAATCCATTCCAGGCTCATTAGCCTTAAAACCATTAATTTGATTCACATCAATTTGCGTGCACAGTCCGGGTGTGAATCTGGAAAGCCTTTAAGTGAAAATATATGAAATAATAATTTTTGAGAGTTAAAAATTAATTTTTAGTTGACTTAGGTCAATGTTTTGAGTAAATGGACCTGGACCCGTGTTCTGATGGTCTTGAGAGGTCCGTAGTAAAATATGGGACTTGGGCGCATGCCCGAAATCGAATTCCGAGGTCCCTAGCTCAAAAAATAAATTTTTGATGAAAATTGTTAAACTGAAATTTAAAGGAATTAAAGAAAAGAAGTAATGTTTGAACTCATTGGTATCGGGCCCGTATTTTAGTTCCGGAGCTCGGTACAAGTTTATTATAATATTTAAGTCCTATCTGTGAAATTTGGTGGAAATCGGAGTTTATTTGACGTGATTCAGACATCCAGTTGAGAAGACAGTGAAATTGAAATGTTCTTGAGGAATTCATGAGTTTTAATGCTAAATCTGTAGTTTTAGGCGTTATTTTAGCAATTTGATTGCACGAGAAAGTCCGTAGGACATTTTTAGACTTGTGTGTATGTTTGGTGTGAAGCCCCGAGGGCTCGGGTGAGTTTTGGGTAGGCTTCGGGATTTTTTTACTGGAGTTTTAACTGTTACTGGTGCACTGATGCGTTCTTCTTCGCGATCACGAATCCTCTCCCGCGATCGCGAAGAGTAAAAAGGAAGTGGGTCATTTTTCTTCTACGCGAACGCGTAACACTGGTCGCGAACGCGAAGCACTAGAGGGATTACCCTTCGCGAACGCGACCTGGTATATCGCAAACGCAAAGAGTTATGGGCCTCGGGGAGGGGAGTCTCGATTGTTCTACGCGAACGCGACCATCTGGTCGAGAACGTGATGGCCATCGTGATAAATGCATAGCGAACGCATACAGTACATCACGAACGCGAAGACCATTGGGCCGCAACTCTCCGTGATCGCGACAGGTCTCTCGCGAATGCGATGAAGGCCTATCCAGCAACTTAAAAACAGAACCTAGAACGGGAATAAGTCATTTTTTTCATAGTTTCAAAACCAAGAAGAACTAGAGGCAATTTTCAAGAGACAATTTCTTCCCCAAAGTGTTGGTAAACAATTCTAAACTATTTTCACTCGATTACCCATTATTTTTCATCACTTTTCAATCAAAAATCAAGGGTTTCATGGTAGAAATTGGTGGTTTGGGTAGAATTAGAGAATTTTGCATAATTGGAATTTAGACCTCGAATTGGGGTTGTATTTTGAAACTAACTACATATTCGCTCGAGGGTGAATGGGTAAACGAAATTTGGTCTTAACCCCGAGTTTGGACCAAGCGGGCCCGGGGTCGGTTTTTAACTTTTTTTGGGAAAACTTAGGAAAACCATGATTATGCATTTAAGTTAATTCCTTTAGCAATAATTATTGATATTTAACTAATTAGGATTAGATTCGAGTGGGTTGGAGGTGAATTCTAAAGGAAAAGCTGTACTTGAGTAGTGAGTGGCCTGCGAAATTGAGGTAAGAGTTTGGTCTAACCTTGACTTGAGAGGTTAGGAATCCCCGACTTAATTGCTATGTGAAAATTCATGTGTGTGGAGTATAGATGAGGTGACGAGTACCTATGCGCCACCAAATTATTTGTTTAGCATGTTCCCTTCCCCGTTTTCAATTTATTATATTCCTGTCTTAACTGTTTCACGATTTTTGATGCTTCCATGTCTACTTGTTTTCTGTCTAGTTTTTTTGTTAGATATTGTTTCACCTATTTGAGAGTATTAATTTTTCCTTAGATTCATTGTGGTACATTAATCGTTGAGCTGGTTGTCAGTGGTTTATGATACATTCCGGTTGGTTTCGTTGTGTAGTAATAATTGGTGAAATATCTTAATTGTACAGCTTTCCGTTTACATTGGTGTAGACATAAAATGTTGTGAAGGTTTTGATCTAAATTGGGAAACCCTTATTATAAATGGTGAACTGTGATTGTCTGGTGGGAGCGGGTTGCACGCGCGCAACAAGGAGTAATAAGGGTGGACAAGTGGGATCGGGTTGCACGCCGCAATAGGAGGAATAAGGGTGATATATATATATATATAATAAGGGTGGACATGTGGAATTGGGTTGCACGCCGCAACAAGGAGTAATAAGGGAGAATGTTCATGTTGTTACTAGTTATACGAAGGAAACTGGAATACCCATTGTTCTATTTTGTTGTTTCCATATTCTTCTCTTACCATTATTTATATTGTAACATGGAAATTCTCGTATGGATTAGTTATAGCTGATATCTAGAAAGATAGCTGAGTTATTTTTTTATTTATTGCAAGTTACTGTTTCATTTAGTTTAGTAATTCCTTTTTGCTTTATTAGACACTATATACAAGTTATATTATAAATGCCCCGCCGTAGCCTCGTCACTACCTCGTCGAGATTAGGCTCGGCACTTACCAGTACATAGGTTCGGGTATACAGATACTACGCTCTGCACTTCTTGTCCAGATCCAGGTTCCGGTCAGAGTTGATTTCAAGTAGTAGCTGATTGTTCGCACGGAGACACGAGGTAGATCTGTTGACGTCTGTAGATTCCTAGAGTCTTCTCCATATTATTTATTTACTATTTTATTTAATTCAAGACAACCATATATTTTCTTTGAGACAAATACTTCTAGTAAATTCTTAGTAGTTCGTGAATTGTGACTCTAAACCCTAGGTAGCTAGATATTAGCATTAGTTTCATGATATCATTTTATTACTTCATACGTTATTTTGGTATCATTTATTGGATAGTATTAGACGTCTCATATGTTTTTAATTGTTTTAAATGTAGAACCCTCTGATGTTGGATTTCCTAGAAAGAATAGCGTTAGGCGCCATCACGGTCCCGACGGTGGGAAATTCGGGTCGTGACAAGTTGGTATCAGAGCTCTAGGTTGCCTAGGTCTGACAATTCACGGACAATATTATAGAGTCTAAGGGATTGGTACGGAGATGTCTGTACTTATCTCTTAGAGGCTATAAAGTTTGGAAACAGTTCACTTTATTTCTACTCTGTCGTGTGATTCCTTTTATCCTAAATACTGATTAAACTCTTATATTCTCTCGCAGATGGCGAGAACACGTACCTCTTCTTCCACTGACCAACAACCGGTTCCTCCTACAGTAGCAGCTCCTACAAGGGGCAGAGGCCGAGGCCGTGCCAGAGGCCGAGGCAGGGGCAAGACTTAGCCCAGTGCCCAGGCAGCAACTCCAGTTGCGGAGCCCCAGATAGAACTTGATGAGGGGGCTCCAGCTCAGACCGTTCTGGCAGTACCAGCTCAAGTCCCAGAGGGATTTATTGCTACCCCAGTGCTTCAGGATGCTTTGGTCTGACTAGTGGGCCTTATGTAGAGTGTAGCCCAAACTGGCGCATTCCCCGTGGCAACAGCCGTATCTCAGGCTGGAGGAGGGGTTCAGAATCCTGCTACCCACACTCCTGAGCAAATTACTCCTCATATTCGGACCCCAGCAGCCAATCCAATTTGGGTTGTTCAACCAGTTGGTATAGCACCGCTCATTGCTGCGACAACTATGTCCTCCGATGCTTGACGGAGATTGGACAGGTTTATCAAGTTTTTCCCTATTCATTTCAGTGCTTCCACTTCAGAGGACCCCCAGGAATACCTTGATAGATGTCATGAGGTTCTTCGGAACATGGGTATTTTGGAGACCAATGGGGTCGATTTTGCTGCTTTTCAAATGACCGGTTCTGCCACGAAATGGTGGAGGGATTATCTACTGACCAGACCAGCTTGGTCACCTACTCTGACTTGGGATCAGTTTTTACATCTCTTCTTGGAGAAATTCCTGCCTATCAATACTAGATAGGAGCGCCGTCTCCATTTTGAGCGTCTTCAGCAGGGCAGCATGACTGTTACCCATTATGAGACTCGCTTTGTGGATTTGGCTCATCATGCTACACTTTTACTACCCATAGAGAGATAGGGTTAGGAGATTTATTGAGGGTCTTGCTCAGTCGATCAGATTGTAGATGGCTAAGGAGACAGGGAGCAAGATATCTTTCCAGGATGTGGCCAATGTGGCCAGGAGAGTTGAGGTGGTTCTCGGATTGGGAGGTCAAGGTTCAGACAAGAGACCTCGCCATTTCGGTGGATTCAACGGTGCCTTATCTGGAGGCAGGGTTTCTTTCATTAGAGGCCATTATTCCAGGCCATTTCATTCAGCACTTTAGGCATCTCATGGTACCTCAGATGGTCGTGGTTCTTCTATGCCTCCTTCCACTCAGCCAGCTTATAATGCACCACCAGCTCCTATCAGAGCACCCCCTCATCAGAGTTATTATCGTGGTCAGCCGGTTCGTCAGGGTCAGTCTCAGTTTTCACAGCCACAGTATCAGGACGAATGCTTTGAATGTGGTGATTATGGGCATATTCGGAGAGCCTCAGTATCAGAGTTCTCGTGCTATAGTTCCGGCACCAGCTGCTGCACCACCTGCCCAGCCAGCCAGGGGTTGGGGTCAAGTAGCCAGAGGTAGGGGCCAGATTGTTAGATACCAGCCCGCTAAAGGTGGAGGTCCGCCTGTTAGAGTTCGTCTTAGAGACGTGGTTCAAGGTGGTGGGGTCCAGCCCCAATTGTATGCATTTTCGTCCAGACTGGAGGCGGAGTCCTCCGAGGCTGTTATCACAGGTACCATTTTAGTTTGTAATAGAAATGCTTCAGTCCTGTTTGATCCGGGGTCTACTAACTCTTATGTGTTATCTTATTTTGCTTCGTATTTGGTTGTGCCCCACGATTTCTTGAGTGTCCCTATTTGTGTGTCTACGCCCGTTGGGGATGCTATTATTGTAGATCGTGTGTATCGTTCGTGTGTGGTCATTATTGAGGGTCTTGAAACTAGTGTGGACCTTTTGCTTTTTGATATGGTGGATTTCGATGTCATATTAGGCATGGATTGGCTGTCACCTTATTATTCCATCTAGGAATGTCACGCCAAAACAGTTACATTATCTTTGCTGGGTTTGCCCCGATTAGAGTGGAAAGGGACTCCTGGTCATTCTTCCAGCAGGGTTATTCATTCTTCCAGTAGGGTTATTTCTTATATGAAGGCTCGTCGCATGGTCGAGAAGGGATGTTTGGTTTATTTGGCCTATGTTCGTGATTCTAGTGCTGAGGCTTCTTCTATAGATTCGGTGCCTCTTGTTCGTGAGTTTCCCGAGGTGTTTCCTACAGACCTGTCGGGGATTTCACCCGACAGGGATATTGATTTTTGCATTGATGTGGCTCCAGGCACTCAGCCCATTTTTATTCCTCCATATCGGATAGCCCCACCAGAGTTGAAAGAATTTAAAGAACAGTTGCAAGACTTGCTTGATAAGGGCTTCATTAGCCCTAGTGTCTCGCTCTGGGGTGCACCGGTTTTGTTCATGAAGAAGAAGGATGGATCGATGAGAATATGTATAGATTACCGACAATTGAATAAAGTCACTATCAAGAATAAGTATCCATTACCGAGAATTGATGATTTGTTTGATCAGCTTCAGGGTGCCAGTGTGTTTTCAAAGATTGATTTTAGATCAGGCTACAATCAGTTGAAGATTAGCACATCAGATATACCTAAGAAAGCCTTTCAGATAAGGTATGGGCACTATGAATTTCTGGTGTTGTCTTTTGGCTTGACTAATTCCCCAGCAACATTTATGGACCTGATGAATCGATTTTTCAAGACTTATCTGGATTCCTTCATAATTGTGTTAATTGATGATATTCTAATATACTCCCGCAGTCGGGAGGATCATGAGAAGCACCTCCAGATAGCGCTTCAGACTTTGAAGGATAGTCAGTTGTATGCTAAATTTTCAAAGTGTGAGTTCTGGTTGGATTTAGTAGCTTTCTTGGGTCACATCGTATTAGTAGAGGGTATTCAGGTAGATCCTAAGAAGATAGAGGCATTCATGAACTGGCCTAGACCCACTTCAGCCACGGAGATTAGGAGCTTCTTGGGTTTGGCAGGTTACTACTGTCATTTTGTAAAGGGGTTTTCATCTATAACATCCCCAATAACTAAGTTGACTCAGAAGGGTGCCCCATTTAAATGGTCGGACGAGTGTGAGGTGAGCTTTCAAAAGCTCAAGACAGCCTTAACTTTAACACCGGTGTTGGTGTTACCATCGAGGTTCTGAATCTTTCACGGTATATTGTGATGCCTCTCATGTTGGACTCGGAGCGATACTGATGCACGGAGATAGTGTGTTTACATATGCGTCTCGGCAGTTGAAGGTTCATGAGAAGAATTATCATATCCATGATATAGAGTTGGAAGCCATTGTTCACGCATTGAAGATTTGGAGGCACTATCTCTATGGTGTGCCGTGTGAGGTTTTCACGGATCATCGCAGTCTTCAGTACTTGTTCAAGCAAAAGAGTCTTAATTTGAGGCAGAGGAGATGGTTAGAGTTATTGAAAGACTATGATGTCACTATATTGTATCATCCAGGGAAGTCTAATGTGGTGGCCGATGCATTGAGTAGGAAGGCAGTGAGTATGGGAAACCTTGCATTCATTCCTGTCGGTGAGAGACCGTTAGATTTATATATTCAGAATCTGGCCAATCAGTTCATGAGGTTGGATATTTTGCCCACCGTGTTTTAGCTTGTACAGTCGCTCGGACTTCCTTATTTGAGCGTATTAGAGATCGGTAGGATGATGACCTGCATTTGATGGTCCTTAGGGACACGGTTCGACAAGGTGGTGCCAAGCATGTTACAGTTGGAGATGACAGTGTTTTGAGGATGCAGAGCCGAGTGTGTGTGCCAAATGTTGATGGGCTTTGTGAGTTGATCCTTGAAGAGTCTTGCAATTCTAAGTATTCTATTCACCCGGGTGCTGCCAAGATGTACTAGGACCTGCGACAACATTATTGGTGGCGAAGGATGAAAAAAGATATTGTTGCTTATGTGGCTTGTTGCTTGAATTGTCAACAAGCGAAGTATGAGCATCAGAGACCTGATGGTTTGCTTCAGCAGATAGAGATTCCTGAGTGGAAATGGGAGCGTATCACTATGGACTTCGTTGTTGGACTCCCACAAACTTAGAGGAAGTTCGACGCTATTTGGATTATTGTGGATAGGCTGACTAAATCAACATATTTCATTATGGTGGCAAGTACTTATACCTCGGAGCGGTTGGCAGAGATATATATATATATATTCGGGAGATTGTTCTCCTTAAGAGGGTGCTCATGTCTATCATTTCTGATCGAGGTACGCAGTTTACCTCGCACTTTTGGAGGGCAGTTCAACGTGAGTTGGGTATGCGGGTTGAGTTGAGCATAACATTCCATCCTCAGAAGGGCGGGCAGTCCGAGCGTACTATTCAAATCTTAGAGGATATGCTTCATCCCTGTGTTATTGACTTTGGAGGTTCTTGGGATCAGTTCTTGCCGTTAGCGGAGTTTGCCTACAATATCAGCTACCAGTCGAGCATTCAGATGTCTCCCTATGAGGCATTATATGGTAGACGGTGCAGATCTCCAATTGGATGGTTTGATCTGGGAGAGGCTCGGTTGTTGGGTACAGACTTAGTTTGAGAGGCCTTAGATAAGATCAAGATTATACAGGATCGCCTTCGTACAACTCAATCCAGGGAAAAGAGTTATGCCGACCGTAAAGTTCATGATATGGCATTCATGGTCGGAGAGAGGGTATTACTTCGGGTATCGCTCATGAAGGGTGTTATGAGATTTGGGAAGAAGGGCCAATTAAGCCCTAGTATATCGGGCCATTTGAGATTCTCGAGAGAGTGGGGGAGGTAGCTTATAGACTTGTGTTTCCTCCAGGGTTATTCTCAATTCATCTTGTATTCCATGTGTCTATGCTCCGAAAATATCATGGTGACCCGTCCCACGTGTTAGATTTCAGCCCTGTCCAATTGGACAAGGATTTGACTTATGAGGAGGAGCCAGTAGCCATTCTAGACCGCAAGTTCGTCAGTTGAAGTCAAAGAGTTACCCTTCAGTTCGAGTGTAGTGGAAAGTTCAGCTTATTGAAGCAACTTTTTGGGAGTTCGAGTCAGACATGCAGAGTAGATATCCCCACTTATTCATCAGCTCGAGTACTTTTCTATGTCCGTTCGAGGACGAACGTTTATTTTAGAGGTGGAGATTGTGATGATCCAACAGGTCATCTTATAAATTAAGACTCCATTCTGGGCTCATTAGCCTTGAAAATATTAATTTTTTTCACCTCAATTTGCGTGCATAGTCCGGGCATGAATCCGGAAAGCCTTTATGTGAAAATATATGAAATAATAATTTTTGAGAGTTAAAAATTAATTTTTAGTTAACTTCAGTCAACGTTTTTGAGTAAACGGATCAGGACTCATGTTCTGACGGTCCCGGGAGGTCCGTAGTAAAATATGGGACTTGGGGGTATGCCCGAAATCAAATTCCGAGGTCCCTAGCTCAAGAAATAAATTTTTGATGAAAATTGTTAAACTGAAATTTAAAAGAATTAAAGAAAATAAGTAATGTTTGAACTCGTCAGTATCGCACCCGTATTTTGGTTCTGGAGTCCGGTTCAAGTTGATTATAATATTTAAGTCATATCTGTGAAATTTGGTGGAAATCAGAGTTTATTTGACGTGATTTGGACGTCCAGTTGAGAAGATAGTGAAATTGAAATGTTCTTGAGGAATTCATGAGTTTTAATGCTAAATCCATAGTTTTAGGAATTATTTTAGCGATTTGATCGCACGAGCAAGTCCGTAGAATATTTTTATACTTGTGTGTATGTTTGGTGTGGATCCCCGAGGGCTCGGGTGAGATTTAGGTAGGCTTCGGGATGTTTTAACTTAGGAAAATCTGGTGTGTTTCAACTGTTACTGGTGCACTGATGCGTTCTTCTTCGTGATCGCGAAGATTAAAAAGGCTGGGGGTCATTTTTTTCTACGCGAACGTGTAACACTGGTCGCGAACGCGAATCACTGGGGGGATTACCCTTCACGAATGCGACCTGGCTATCGCGAACGTGATGAGTTATGGGCTTGGGGGAGGGGAGTCTCGAATTGTTCTACGCGAACGCGACCACCTGGTCACGATATGGCCATCGTGAGCAATGCATCGCGAACGCGTACAGTACATCGTGAACGCGAAGGCCATTGGGCCGCAGCTCTCCACGATCGCGACAGGCCTCTCGCAAACACGATGAAGGCCTGTCCAACGACTTAAAAACAGAACCTAGAACGGGATTAAGCCATTCTTTTCATATTTTCAAAACCAAGAAGACCTAGAGGCGATTTTCAAGAGACAAGTTCTTCCTCAAAGTATTGGTAAATGATTCTAAAATATTTTCACTCCATTACCCATTATTTTTCATCACTTTTCAATCAAAAATCAAGGGTTTTCATGGTAGAAATTGGGGGTTTGGGTAGTGTTGATACCCAATTTTTTCTCAAAAATTTTAAATTTCCATATATAGCTTCAAAATCATGTATCAGTAGCAATTGATGTTTTTCCACAATTTCCCTTTATTTGTATTAATCTATCCAGCATTTTATTGCCAATAAATAATTATAAAATTGCATTACAAATGATTTCAAAAGCATTTCTTGGTTTCATTAATTATTTTTTGGTTCTATTAAGACCAAATCATTTCATAATTAGCAAAATTGGCACCTTTTGGCTATAATTGCAATAACTTTGCAATTATAGCCCAATCATACGATTTTATACTATTTTTATCCAGAAATTAATCATTTGTATTTTTAAAATTACTAAGTAATCATTTCTAATTATTTTCTACGCATGAAATTCATTTTTTATAATTAACAACTATTTTTATAAGTTATTTTAATTAATTTACATTGGGTATTTAACAAATAGCCACTTTCATTTCATTTATAGCCTAATTAAACCAGACCCAAGTTTGATTAAAAACGGCCTAAATACCCCAGGACCAATACATTATCCGACCCGACCCAATACCTTGCCTAATCTAGACCGTTGATAAATTTTAATCAACAGTCCAGATCTCCCCCTTCCTTAATTAACCCTAGAGACTACCCCTATTCCCCTCTCATTTCTCTCTTTCACTCCACCACATCTCTCTCATCCCTCAAACTCTCTCTTCTAAACCTAAGCTCTTACCGGCCGTCGACCTGCAGGTAACTATGGTGGTCTCACCACCATCCCAGCCTCCATGGCTCCTTCCTACACTGGGTTATTGATGCCTTGAGGTCCTCAAAGGAACCAGAAGGCGGTTCACTCACCTCCAATAGTTTTCATGTCATTCTCAGGCCGTCCATGGCCGTCCGAGTAAGATCCTTCCATCTCCGAATAGAACCTATGGTTTCTAAGCCGATTCTCTCTCTCTTTGGGTTCTCTCTCTGAAACCGTAATTTTAACGCTTGATTTCTTAGATCTGCAATAGATCTGGGTATATTCCGAGTTATTTTGCTGTTTTCCTTAAAAGATTTTCCGATTTCTCTAAAACGACTCTTCGTCTTCAAACTAGGGTTTCTTAACCCCTTTTCAAAATGGGGTTTCCTTCTGATTTTAGTATTATTCGATGATTTTCACTATGTTTAAACGTTTATTTAAGTTTTTTCCCCTTTTGTCTGACTTATTATGTTAAAATCCTAAGTTTCTTAGTTTTGATCATGGGTTTAGAGCCTGTTCTTGCTTACTTCTTCATCTGATTTATAAGCATGTCTGTTATTTATGAATTCGTTTGAGTTTTCTGTGATTCTACCCTATCTTGCTTATTAAGGTTTCTGATTCTTTACTTCTTCGGCCTATATCATGTTTATTCTTTCAATTCGTACTATCCTCTATGTGAATCCCTAATTTTGTATGATTTTATCCTATTTGGCCTATTAGTGTTTCTGATTTTGCCTATCATGTGTTTATTCCGCTTGTTCAAATAAATTCGTGTTAATTTCTCCTAAATCAGTACTAGTTGCTATTTTTGAATCTTTGAATCTCTGTGATTGATGCTTCACTAATTTTTTGTGATATTCTCTACTGATTTTAACCTTTAAGATATTTTCTTACCTTAATCTATGGTAGATCATGCTGTCAACTGATTCTTAAGTATTTTCGTTAATTAGAATATGCTGAACCTAGCCTCTATTGCATTTTCTATACTTATGATGCGCTGAAACTATTTCGTTATGTGATTTAATTCCTTATTTTTTATCTGCATATTACCGTTTGAAGCTAACTCCTTAATTAAATAGAGTACTTCTACTGATTTGATTCTAATTGGTACATAGTTCCATAATTACTGCTTAACTATGATTCTTGCCTTATTTTATACCATCTTAAACTATATATATACTGATTTTTCATTCAAACGCACGAACACATTGCTCAAAACTCTCTCGTATACACAAATACTATCTTATGCTCTCCTTCTGGTTACTTGCTATTATAAGCTGGCTGCAAGCCAAGGCTGATTATTCTACCCCCTTACTCTTCATTCTGCTTTTGCTATCTCCTATACTGGTATGTCCTAATTTCAGTTTAAGTTTGCAAAACAATATGTTTATTTTAGTACTTCAATTCATCCTGTTTCTAATATGTTTTTACCTATGGTTTTGCTGTGATGTCTGCACTCGACCTGCTTGCACTGTTGTTCACTTAGCATGTCATGTACTCCCCTCCCTTAGACTCATCATGCTTATGAAATGCTATCCCCCTTTTGGTATACCTCAATATGATTCTGCCTTACTTATGCTTCTCTGATTATTCGCATGAACTTTTCTGTGGCAAAACAATTTGTACCTTATGTTATTCGGTTCTGAGTAATCCAAAAGTTTATGTTATATCCTTGATCCCTGGATGCCCCCCTAGCATATTGTTGATTCTGTACTTAAGTGTTCCTGGAACTACGTTCTTACCTATGTGCCTTATGTGTCCCTAATCCCCCATTATCCCTGTTTGGTGTTGCTGAACCTACCTTGGTTCTGTGGTCTTTGGCTGTGTATGAACCTGTTTTGGGTGCTATGTCTGGACTGTTGCTTACTGCTCTACTCTCTTTTCAAAAACTGTTTTACTACATAACTCTGTAGTTCTTTACAAAATCTTTCAAACAAGTCTCTTTCCAAACTGTTTTCCTACTCAATCTTTTCAAAATTGTGTCAAGCACTCTCTCTATACTCTTAGATATTTATGTTCTTCCCCTCTAATGTGTGACTGCTTAGGGATGCCTATGAGATCCCTCTGAACTTTAATGCATTAGAGCCGCCCCTTCCACCCTGCAATTACTCCATTATGGTTATGAAATCTAGGTGTGAGCACTACCCGGGATCCCTTGAGGTCCTTAGGGAACTCTGACACACCCGGATATGAGAAAGGCTATGAAACATTTGGGAACTTGAGGTCCTGAAAGTCTGCGCCAGTTTTCAGGCTCTCTATAGTTTAACTTCTTCTTTTCCTTTATCTATTTACATAATTTATTCAGCTGGTATGTAATATTTATTTGTAAATGAATATTGGGGATGACTAGTGAAATGGGAGGGGATAACCATATAATTTTATCAATGCCACTGGGTAGAAATCATGGCTTAAGCTTTACATTTCCTATATCTTCATTAGAATCCATGTTTAGGATAAACATGCCAAACATGCATTAGATATCATGTCTTTAAGGCTTTCTCCTGTTTACTGCTTTAACATACAATATACCTCAATTTATGCTTCTTCCTACCACTTAGAAATCCTGCTCCTTAGGCGATAAAATTAATACTCATGTGCATTCATGAATCATTCTTAACAACTCTGTAATTCTCTATGCATTTTAGAAATCATGCTTTAGTAATCCTGTGCATCCTGAAATTATATCCTAGCCACCCTGTATTCACGTGTGCATACTAGATACCATGCTCTAGGATTTCATTTACATTTACTTAACTACGGCTATTTTAAACTGCTAATTCATGAAAAGGTATAAAATAACCCCGCATATGATTATCATGTCTGTTCTTGATAGAAATTGGGAACTATATCTGAATTCTCATATTTAAATCACTTAGAACAACATGTTTTAGGTAAAACAACCTTTGAACTATTTAATAATTCTGGTAGTCACTATGCACAACCCCACGCCTAAGCAAGCCTTAGGTAATCAATATCTTAAAAATGAATACTTTTTTGATTGCGTTTGCTGCCTAAGGGCTAACAGTTTTTTTTTAAAACTAGTAGGAAAGCTGATTAGGTCCTTGGTATTGAGTTTATAAACAAGCTGCATACTTCTGTGCATTGATATTCACTTAGATATTCTGTCTTAGGATTCTTTCTAATAAAACTGCCTCGTGTTTTGTGTTTGAGACATGTTGTTTATGTGCAATATCTGTGGAGGTAAATCTGAGCCTTTTAAATTGCTTTTCCCGCATTTATTTGTAAAGTCCTACTTGTTCTTGCCTGTCGCCTAGAATTTTATCCTTTTAACCTTAGGGATTTTTGTCTAGAACTGCCTATATTTAGAGGTCCTAAATTCCTCCAGGGCCATTAAGAAGGGCCGGGTAACATCACACATAGAGGTCGTCAAATAAACTCGCTTAATAACTGCTAAAGGGTGGGAAATGGTAGACATGGATATGATATCCGATGCGCTAATTCCACGAGTAGCCCCTCTTCTGAGGAGTGATTACCGGGCATTGTACTGATGTGATCCTATAGGATAAACAACCTACCCCCTATCCCTTACACATGTGTGCGTAGATTGTAAAACCTCAAGAACTTTGTATATGAGCTTAGACTTTAAATCTTTTAAACTTAAGCACATATGTGTGATTGGACTGCAAATCTTCTCAAAACCTTCATCTATTTACCTATGTGTTTATTGCTTATATACTATCTGTTCACAAAGATTGTTTGGGCTGGGAACCATAGTTGTGGACTTCGAGGGGTGCCTAACACTTTCCCCTTGAAGTAATTTCAAGCCCTTACCCTATCTCTGGTTATCTAATCTGTGTTTGTAAATAACCTTTAGTAGGTGCCCTAACGCACCTTAACTCGTTAGGTGGCGACTCTTCAATTCCTCACACCTTTCCCAAAAGGAAATGAGTTGTCCCAATAATGTCGAATACCCTGACCGATCCGAAAGGGGAGGAAAGAGGGGGGCGCGACAGCCTGACGACTCTGCTGGGGATTATCCTAGGCTTTTACCATTCTCCAAACTGCTTAGTGAACTTGTGTTTACTTTTTTAATACTTGCGACCTTTACCCCCCTTTATGTGCCATTAATTGTTTATCTCTTTCAAGTATTTATTCCTTTCAGAATCAAAACTGACATGTTTCTTTTTGTCTTCCTTTGTAACCGCTTTTTGAATTAAAATTGTTGTATTTACCGCTTTCATAATGTGTAAATACATGACAACATACTTTTATTACTCATTTATTATTGCATAAATCATGCTCAACATCATATTACACTCGTGCCTATACAAATCCTATAGCAACGCTTGATGAGTGTTTGCGCCCTTCCATTTTATATCACCCCTAAATTTGGAAAGGCTTATTTTCGGTAAAACTAGTCGATCAAGGATGCAGTCGACGGTTCCGTGCCTTTCCCCCTCAAGTTGTTCGCTTGAGGGTACCAGTCTAAAACCTCATAGAAACCTTACTCTGTTATATTATGCATGCATCATGGTCAAACCTAGTTGGGTTAATGTGTCGTCCACACGATAACCCTTTAAGACAGCCTTATCCAAAAGTCCACCAGGTTTTTCATAATCCCAACAGACGCAGTCACATTCTGTGCATTTATTTGGAGAACTAAATGCATGCATGCTAATCATAAGGGTATAAATAGTCGAGTCTGGCGGGAGTAAGGGTCTAACCTTATCTATTTTGTAGAAAATGAGGCATGAAGTCCCCAGGTTCGGCATGGTCCAAAGAATACCACCAATACCTGCTGTTGGGCATGCACGACCTGGGGAACCTGATTGACAGAACCAAGAAGACCAAGCCTGGGGAAGGTCCTTCGGGGACTAAGTAGTCTAGGTTTCCTTTTCATTGATTTTACCAATGTAATAAGGCCAAGTGCCATTAGTGAATTTATTTCCTGCTCATTATTTTAGTGTCGTTTTGGACTCGTCTACTTTACATTAATGAAATGAGGAATTTTTGCATCTATGTTCTCCAAAATCAACTTGTCGCTAGGCCTACTCTGGCACAACGAGGATCCCAAATTAGGACACGCTTTTATTCCTACACTATGTGCTTAAATACTGTAATATGTTTTCATGATTCTCACTAACTTGGCTACCTTTTTGGTTTTTTTTTGTTTCTTTTGATTATTCCCCTCCCCAAAGGTTGGTTCATGCATTCTGGCATCATCGTCATACTACACCAGATCTAGGGGGCCCTCCGTCTTCTCCTCCTCCTAGTCCACTTAAAGTCAAAGGCAAAGGCAAAATGAAAGATTTGGGCAACATCAGATAGGAAAACACAACGTTAGTGGAACGAACAAAAGCTCTTGACAATCAAGGTACTCAGGTTCAGAATGATGCTATGTCACAAATCGAGCAAAGGTTGTTCAAACTCCAAGGGGAGCTTGAGCATGTCCGGAACTTGGCAAATTTATCCTTCTCACTCAGTGTCCCAGATGTCACTCAAAATCCCATACCTCCTCAGAACAACCCAAACAAAAATAA
This sequence comes from Nicotiana paniculata, assembly GCA_005239505.1. Lineage (NCBI taxonomy): Eukaryota > Viridiplantae > Streptophyta > Magnoliopsida > Solanales > Solanaceae > Nicotiana > Nicotiana paniculata. The sequence continues at coordinate 76,943 of MDKI01225505.1, read as the reverse complement.
CCCTCCCACAACTCAGCATCATATAACTCTACTGAAAAATCAAATTATCCCACCACAGCACTAGCACAACACTTTCCACGCTCCAAGAAATACCCCGCTAATCATCCCTGAACCACAAAACTCCACAAGTGACCACCTCTATGCTCAAACACCAGGTCATCAGAAAAACCCCATATACGTGGAGACTCTACCTCACTCCATCCAACACATTTCTTACACACCTGAATACAGTGAGAAGGATATGCTCATTAAGAATTTGGCCGAGGAACTCAAGAAGCTGATTAGTCGAGTTCAGGGCGTTGAAGGAAGCAAGGGAGTCGAAGGGTTGAACTACGAAGATCTCTGCATACAGCCCGATGTTGAACTACCGGAAGGTTACAAACCTCCTAAGGTCGAAATGTTTGATGGTACAGGTGATCCCAGGGTCTATCTGAGGACCTATTGTGATAAATTGGTTGGAGTAGGAAGAGACGAGAAGATTCGCATGAAATTGTTCATGAGTAGCCTCACATGAGATGCTTTGTCTTGGTACATCAGCCAAAACCCTAAGAAGTGGTCCGACTGGATAAGTATGGCATTAGACTTCATGGACTGATTCAGGTTCAATACGGAGAATGCATCAGACGTGTTCTACATCGAGAACCTTAAAAAGAATCCCACCGAAACTTTTTGTGAGTATGCCGCTCGCTGGAGATCTGAAGCAGCCAAGGTCAGGCCTGCCCTAGAGGAAGAACAAATGAACAAATTCTTCGTCCGGGCACAAGACCCGCAGTATTATGAGAGGTTAATGGTGATTGAAAACCACAAATTCTCTGACATCATCAAGCTGGGTGAGAGAATTGAAGAATGTATCAAGAGTGGAATGGTCACTAACTTTGAGGCCCTACAGGCCACCAACAAAGCCTTGCAGTCTTGTGGTATATCCAAGAAGAAAGATGCAGGAACGTTAATGATTGCACAGGGACCCAAAACCCCGTTGGTATACAGAACTTTCCCACTCACCTATCAAGCACTCTCACTCACCTATCAGTCAACACCTCCATCAACATATCAGCCATCTCCACTGTCTACATATCAGCCTACTTCCCCCAGATATTCCCAATCAGCTCCTGTTTATCATACCTACAACTCTCAGCCATCTCACTTCCAGTCACCCCCATCTCGCCAAAATTTTCCGAGACCTTGACCTAACTTTGATCGCAGACCTCCTAAATAATACACTGGCATTGCTGAACCTATCGACCAACTGTATGAAATATTAAAAGTTGCTGGTTATGTCACTCCTATCCCTGCTATAACCCCTGAAAATCCATCCCAATGGGTCAATCCAAACAAGACACGTGCATACCATTCCGGCATGAAGGGGTATACAATTGATGAATGTCACTCATTGAAGGATAAGATCCAGTCTATGATTGATAACAAGGTTATCCAGGCAAAAGAAGTTGCTCCCAATGTTCGCAACAATCCGCTTCCAGACCATAGGAGTGTCAATATGATAGAGATAGAAGAAGATTGGGACCCAGAGGGGTCGATCGGATTAATTATAGAAGGTGATGGCCCAAAGAAGCCAGCAGTCACTCTTAATCCCATCATAGTCCAGATTCAGCCATTCGGAGACGTCGAGGTAATTGCGTCACTCCCATTCAAGTTTTAAACAACACCACCTACAAACACACATTTGCCTTTCAAGGTTGAAGTTATGCTGCCTGCTAAGGCACCCATTCCATTTGAAGTGAAAATAGATGCACCAGTCACAGTGACAGTGTCAACACTCCACCTTTCAACGACAAGGCTGCACCTTGGGATTACACGGTTGAAGCAAGAAGGAAAGTTAAAGTCAAGATAGAAGAAGCTAGTGCTGCATAGGGGATGACAAGGACCGACATGGTCTATACACCTGAACACTTGGCAGATTCTAGAAAGAATGCTTCCAACAGGCCACCCGTCATTGAGACATTCCCAGATGATCTTTGGATGAAGGTGCAGGATAGGAAATACTCAGTCATCGATTAGTTGAAAAACACTCCAGCCCAGATATCCATTCTGTCATTGTTGCAAAATTCAGAGACACATAGGAATGCTTTGACGAAAGTGCTGAACGAATATGTGCCAAATAACATAACTAGTGGAGAAATGGCCAATATGGTAGGTCAAGTACTGGAGAGTCACAAGATCACTTTCCACGAGGACGAGCTGCCGCCTGAAGGGCTAAGCCAAAACAAAGAACAATACATCATTGTGCAATGTGAGGACTACTTCATCACCAGGATTCTGATCGACGGGGGATCCGGCCTCAACATCTGTCCATTGACAACACTCAATAAATTGGGCAATGGATTGTACGAGATCAAAGAAGGATCTATGAATGTAAAGGCTTTCGACGGTTCTCAGAGGTTTACCATCGGCGAAATCAATCTTTGTCTGCAGATGAGACCTACATGGTTCGAAATTGAATTTCAGGTGATAGATATATCGACATCCTATAATCTATTGTTGGGACGTCCGTGGATACATGCCGCTGGGGCTGTAGCATCAACATTACATCAGGTGGTAAAATTTGAATGGAACCACCAGGAAGTGATCATCCATGGAGACGAAAGCAATCCTATCTATGGTCGCCACACCATCCCGGTGATTGAAGGTAGAAGAAGGCTGGGTGGAGAAACCTACCACCACATTGAACGGATCAATGCAGTAGACAAATGGTGGGACAATAAGATCGAGAGCATACTGAACCGGAGGGGATACAAGCCTGGCAGAGGACTTGGTAAGAATCTTCAGAGGATTTCCAAACCAATATAGTTGAAGCACCATGGAACCACTTTTGGGCTGGGATACAAATACACATGGCAAGAGTACGAGAACTGGTCTCCACCATGGCGCGGTCCTTATTATCCATTGGAAAAGCCGATATCGCATTTGGATCAGACCTTCCAGCAAGCCGACATAATATGGGGGTCAGAGGAGGAAGAAGCATTGGCAACTTTGAAAGATCTATTCCTGGAAGATGGTGACATGGACTGCTGTGTTATTTTTTAGGAGGAGGAGGAGGAAGGACCTACCATCCAAGCTGTGAGAAAGGGATCGTTTCTCAAGAATTGAACCGTCAGACCATCCAGGGCTCGACGAGTCCCGGGGTAGCAAGGCTGAACAAACATTGATTATTTCATTTTTTCTAATGATTTCCTTTTCTGCATTTTCATTTTTTGCATTTTCCAATAAAATCTCCAATGTTCCAAAACATTCGAAAATCACTTTTACGTTTCAACAAATTTGTATTTATTTATTATTGTTTTCTCTCATTATTTTATCTATACAACATCACTATTCCCTGTCTTGATGAACCAATGATTGTCATGCAATGAGACAACGCAACAAAAGGACAGTGATTCAGAAGAAGAAGATGTCATACCCGATGAAATTATTAGAGATGTTGAGGAGTTTGAGAACAGACCTAAGTCCAATCTGGACGAAACCGAGATAATCAACCTAGGAGATTCAGAAACTGTCAAAGAAACTCGCATCAACATTCATTAATCGCCATCAACGAAAGTGGAATACACAAAATTCTTGAAAGAGTGTGAAGACATATTTGCATGGTCGTACGATGATATGACTGGTCTAAGTAAATCCATTGTGGCTCAAAAGTTGCCGACCAGTCACTGTCAACTTTATTAGAATAGAATGTCCAGAGCCTTTAACAAGAGAGTCAAGCCAAGACAGTACACACTGGGGCAGCTGGTGTTAAAAAAGATCTTTCCACATCAAGACGAAGCCAAAGGGAAATTTTCTCCCAACTGTCAAGGTCCGTATATGGTTCACCGAGTATTGACAGGAGGATCTCTCATACTTGCATAAAGGGACGGAGAAGTTTGTCCAAAGCCAATCAATTCAGATGCAGTCAAGCGATACTATGTGTAACTCTATACTTTTCTTCAAGGATGTAAATTGAACTAAGCCTGACTTAATTCCTGTTTAAGAGGGGATATGTAGGCAGCCCTATGGGTTGGTCATAATTCAATAAAAATCTCATTTCCCCTGCAATTGGAAACTAGGGAAGAATTTTGAGGAGGACCCTCAAAATTCCGAAGCAAGTTCAGCTGATCGCAGCATGTACAATGGTCAGAATCGTCAACCATCTAACTGGGGCAGAATTTGAGGAGGATCCTCAAAATTCCGTAGCATGAGGTTGCAACGTTTGGAACCGTGTCATGGTCGTCGGTTCAATTAAATTTCTTAAAACATATTTTATACTATGTCTTTGCAAAATCATGCATACATTTTTAAAATGCAGCTCTGTTTAGCCAAACTCTACCCTGATGACACAAACAGAATCATCAAACCAAGCAGAGCGAAGCAAGTAAAGCCAGCGGAGATACGCACCAACCTTCCCCACCTACAGATCTCACGATTTTTCTTTAGATGCAGGAATAAAAAATAAATAGGTTTCGAAGTCACAAACTTCAACACAACCGCAAATGCAAAGTTCACTATCAGCAAAAAAGGGCGAACATGCTCCATAGTCACAGTTCTCGCAACAATCGCAATACCACAACCTATTACCAGCTAAGAAATTCTACTAGCATTTTCTGTTTGTTCCTATTTGCATAAGTCTAATCATCTGCCTTCCATTTGCATAAGGCTAAGCTCTGACTTCATTTGCATGAGACTAAGCTCTATCTCCATTTTTGCACGAGGTTAAGCTCTACCTCCCATTTGCATAAGGCTAACCATCTGCCTCCTATTTGCATAAGGCTATCATCTGCCTTCCGTCTGCATAAGGCTACGCTCTTCCTTCATTTGCATGAGACTAAGCTATGTCTCTATTTTTGCACGAGGTTAAGCTCCCATTTGCATAAGGCTAACTGCTGCTTTCCTATTTGCATGAGGCTAAGCTCTGCCTCTAATTTACTTTTTCATCGAGACTAAGCGCTCTCTGTCAAGCACATTTTACTTCGCTTCTATTTTGGGCTAAGCTCTGCCCTTCAACTCGCAAGACTAAGCTCTGTCTTGTGAAGCATCATATTGTATCATGGGCTGAAATATCGCCAACCTGTCCAAGGGCGTCATAGTTCGAAGGCACCATCTTCATGGCCCGAGAACGTCATGTCATGGCCTGAGTATCTCTCTCAATTTTGCATATCATTATTCAAAGGCGTCATCGTTCGGAGGCACCATATTCATGGTCCGAGAACATCATTTCATGGCATGCGAATCCTTCATCACAAAATTCATGGCCCAGGACATCATGGTCTGAGGACGTCATCCCTAACCACCCAAAGACAACATTCATAGTCCAGCGGGAGCTTGCATCATGTTTAAATTTACGCACAATATACGCTTGTATTGCTTTTATCTGTAGGTAACCCGGCAAGCAACGGCTACCCCGCAGGAGCAATCCCGCTCCAGGTCCCAGCTATATCAAACCTAACCTCTTCCATAGAACCGTTTATTCATCTAGCCCTAGATGTTGCGTCCGTTATTGTGATGACTTCACCGGTATACTTCACCGATGGATCCAAACTACATACGACTTGATTCCTGTAAAACCAGGGATATGTAGGCAACTCAAAAGCCAGGGTGCGGCCTAAATCTCTCCAAACTGTTTCGCTCGGTCAAAATTGGCCATCATGTCTTTACCTGACAAACTCTTTCATCCTTTCCAGGTAAAGAGGGGCAGCTGTTGGGAAATTTTTCCTCAAAATATTTTAAATTTGCATATATAGCTTCAAAATCATGTATCAATAACAATTGATATTTTCCCACAATTTTCCTCTATTTGTATTAATCTATCCAGCATTTTATTGCCAATAAATAATTATAAAATTGCATTACAAATAATTTCAAAAGCATTTCTTGGTTTCATTAATTATTTTTTGGTCCTATTAAGACCAAACTATTTCATAATTAGCCAAGTTGGCACATTTTGGCTATAATTGCAATCACTTTGTAATTATAGCCCAATCATATGATTTTATACTATTTTTATCCAGAAATTAATCATTTGTATTTTTAAAATACTAACTAATCATTTTTAATTATTTTCTACGCATGAAATTCATTTTTTATAATTAACAACTATTGTTATAAATTATTTTAATTAATTTACATTGGGTGTTTAACAAATAGCCACTTTCATTTAATTTATAGCCTAATTAAACCAGACCCAAGTCTGATTGAAAACGGCCCAAATACCCCAGGCCCAATACATTATCCTACCCGACCCAATCCCTTGTGTAATCTCGATCGTTGATTAATTTTAATCAACATTCCAGATCTCCCCTTTCCTTAATTAACCCTAGAGACTACCCCCCCCCCCTTCCCCTCTCATTTCTATCTTTGACTCCGCCATTACACATCTCTCTCATCTCTCAAACTCTCTCTGCTAAACCTAAGCTCTCACCGGCCGTCGACCTGCCGGTAACTACGGTGGTCTCAGTACCATCCCAACCTCCATGGCTCCTTCATACACCGGGTTATTGCTGCCTTGAGGTCCTCAAAGGAACCAAAAGGCGGTTCACTCACCTCCCATGGTTTTCATGTCATTCTCAGGCCGTCTATGGCCGTCCGAGTAAGATCCTCCCATCTCCGGTTAGAATCTGTGGTTTCTAAGCCGGTTCTCTCTCTCTCTTGGGTTCTCTCTCTGAAACCCTAATTTTAACGCTTGATTTCTTAGATCTGCAATAGATCTGGGTATATTCCGAGTTATTTTACTGTTTTCCTTAAAATATTTTTTGATTTCTCTAAAACGACTCTTCATCTTCAAACTAGGGTTTCTTAACCCCTTTTCAAAATGGGTTTCCTTCTGATTTTAGTATTATTCTATGATTTTCACTATGTTTAAACGTTTATTTAAGTTTTTCCCCTTTTGTCTGACTTATTATGTTAAACCCTAAGTTTCTTAGTTTTGATCATGGGTTTAGAGCCTGCTCTTGCTTACTTCTTCATCCGATTTATAAGCATGTCTGTTATTTATGAATTCGTTTTGTGTTTTCTGTGATTCTACCCTATCTTGCTTATTAGGGTTTCTGATTCTTTACTTCTTCCGCCTATATCATGTTTATTCTTTTGATTCGTACTACGCTCTATGTGAATCCCTAATTTTGTATGATTTTACCCTATTTGGACAATTAGGGTTTCTGATTTTGCCTATTATGTGTTTATTCCGCTTGTTCTCATAAATTCGTGTTAATTTCTCCTAAATCAGTACTAGTTGCTATTTTTGAATCTTTGAATCTCTATGATTGATCCTTCGCTGATTTTTTGTGATATTCTCTACTGATTTTAACCTTTAAGATATTTTCTTACCTTAATCTATGGTCGAGCATGCTGTCAACTGATTCTTAAGTATTTTCCTTAATTAGAATAGGTTGAACCTAGCCTCTATTACATGTTCTATACTTGTGCTATGCTGAAACTATTTCCTTATGTGTTATATTCGACGTTATATGATTTCCTTCCTTATTTATTATCTGCATATTACCGTTTGAAGCTAACTCCTTAATTAAAGGGAGTACTTATACTGATTTGATTCTAATTGGTACATAGTTCCATAATTACTGCTTAACTATGATTCTTGCCTTATTTTCTACCTAGTTTTAAACTATATATACACTAATTTTTCATTCAAACGCACGAACAAATTGCTCAAAACTCTCTCGTATACACAAATACTCTCTTCTGCTCTCCTTCTAGTTACTTGCTATTATCAGCAGGCTGCAAGCCAAGGTTGATTATTATACTCCCTTACTCTTCATTCTGTGTTTTCTATCTCCTATACTGGTATGTCCTAATTTCAGTTTAAGTTTCAAAAATAATATGTTTCTTTTTGTACTTCAATTCATCCCGTTTCTAATATGTTTTTACCTATGGTTTTGCTGTGATGTCTGCACTTGACCTGCTTGCACCGTTGTTCACTTAGCATGTTATGTACTCCCCTCCCTTAGACTCAACATGCTTATGAAATGCTATCCCCCTTTTAGTATACCTCAATATGATTCTACCTTACTTATGCTTCTCTGATTATTGGCGTGAACTTTTCTGTGGAAAAACAATTTGTACCTTATGTTATTCGGTTCTGAGTAATCCTAAAGTTTATGCTATATCCTTGATCCCTGGATGCGCCCCCTCCCTAGCATATTGATGATTCTGTACTCAAGTGTTCCTGGAACTATGTTCTTATCTATGTGCCTTATGTGTCCCCAATCCCCCATTACCCCTGTTTGGTGTTGCTGAACAAGCTTTGGTTTTGTGTTCTTTGGCTGTGTATGAACCTGTTTTGGGTGCTATGTCTGGACTGTTGCTTGCTGCTCTACTCTCTTTTCACAAACTGTTTTACTACATAATTCTGTAGTTCTTTACAAAATCTTTCAAACAAGTCTCTTTTCAAACTATTTTCCTACTTAATCTTTTCAAAACTATGTCAAGCACTCTCACTCTACTCTTAGATATTTAAATTCTGCCCTTCTAATTTGTGACTACTTAGGGATCCCTATGAGATCCCTCTGAACTATGATGCATTAGAGCCGGCCCTTCCACACTGCACTTACTCCATTATGGTTATGAAATCTGGGTGTGAGCACTGCCCGGGATCCCTTGAGGTCTTTAGGGAACTCTGACACACCCGAATATGAGAAAAGCTATGAAACATTTGGGCACTTGAGGTCCTGGATGTCTGGGCCAGTTTTCAGGCTCTCTATAGTTTAACTTCTTCTTTTACTTTATCTATTTACGTAATTTATTCAGCTGGTCTGTAATTTTTATTTGTAAATGAATATTGGGGATGGCTAGTGAAATGGGAGGGGATAGCCATATAATTTTATCAATGCCACTAGGTAGAAATCATGGCTTAAGCTTTACATTTTCTTTATCTGCATTAGAACCCATGCTTAGGATCAACATGCCAAACATGTATTAGATATCATGTCTTTAAGGCTTTTTCATGTTTACTGCTTTAACATACAACATACCTCAATTTATGCTTGTTCCTACCACTTATAAATCCTGCTCCTTAGGTGATAAAATTAATATTCCTGTGCATTCATGAATCATGCTTAACAACTCTATAATTCTCTGTGCATTTTAGAAATCATGCTTTAGTAATCCTGTGCATCCTGAAATTATATCCTAGCCACCCTGCATTCACGTGTGCATACTAGATACCATGCTCTAGGATTTCATTTACATTTACTTAACTACGCCTAGTTTAAACTTCTAATTCATGAAAATGTATAAAATAACCTTGCATATGATTATCATGTCTGTTCTTGATAGAAATTGGTAACTATCTCTGCATTCTCAGATTTACATCACTTAGAACAACATGTTTTAGCTAAAACAACCTCTGAACTGTTTAATAATTCCGGTAGTCACTATGCACAATCCCACGACTAAGAAAGCCTTAGGTAATCAATCTCTTAAAAATGAATACAATTTTGATTTCATTTGCTGCCTAAGGGCTAACATGTTTTTTTTAAAACTAGTAGGCAAACTAATTAGGTCCTTGCTATTGAGTTTATAAACAAGTTGCATGCTTCTGTGCATTGATATTCACTTAGATATCCCGTATTAGGATTCTGTCTAATAAAACTGCCTCTTGTTTTGTATTTGAGACGTGTTGTTTATGTGCAATATCTGTGGAAATAAATTTGAGCCTTTTAAATTGCTTTTCTTGCATTTATTTGTAAAGTCCTACTTGTTCTTGACTTTCGCCTAGAATTTTATCGTTTTAACCTTAGAGAGTTTTGTCTAGAACTGCCTATATTTAGAGGTCCTAAATTCCTCCAGGGCCATTAAGAAGGGACGGGTAACAGCACGCATAGAGGTCGTCAAATAAACTCGCTTAATAATTGCTAAGGGGCGAGAAAGGATAGACATGGATTTGATATCCGGTGCGCTAATGCCACGAGGAGCCCCTCTTCTGAGAAGTGATTACCAGGCATTGTACTGATGTGATCCTATAGGATAAACAACCTAGGACCTCCCTATCCCTTCCACATGTGTGCTTAGATTTTAAAACCTCCAGAACTTTGTATATGTGCTTAGACTTTAAATCTTTTAAACTTAAGCACATGTATGTGATTTGACTGAAAATCTTCTCAAAACCTTCATCTATTTACTTATGTGTTTATTGCTTATATGCCATCTGTTCACAAAGTTTTTTGGGCCGGCAACCACAGTTGTGGACTTCGAGGGGTATCCACCTTCCCCTTGAATTAATTTCAATCCCTTAACCTATCTCTGGTTATCTAATCTGTGTTTGTAAATAACCTGTAGTATACCCTGAAGGAAACGAGTTGTCCCAATAATGTCGAATACCCTGACCGATCCGAAAGGGGAGAAAAGAGGGAGGGGGGGGGGGGACATCTAGAATTAGGGAATTTTGCATAATTTGAATTTAGACCTCGAATTGGGGTCAGATTTCGAAACTAACTACATATTCAGGATCCGGGGTGAATAGGTAAAAGGAATTTCGTCCAAACTCGGGCACCGGGTCGGTTTTTAACTTTTTTTGGGAAAACATAAGAAAACCATGATTATTCATTAAAGTTAATTCCTTTTTTTTTTTGAGTTAAATTTATATTCTATTGATACTCAAAATATTGCAATTGAGTCCTAGTAGTAGCTTTTCCTCACTACTACCTCTATACATCATTCATACTATGACAAGGAATAAGAAAGTATCTAAGCTATACAATCAATACATTGACTTCCTAGTCCTATCTATATACTTCATTAAATCCAGTCTTGCTTGCTCAATGTATTCTTCCATTTCTTGTTATGTTGCCCCCGAACATGTAGATGCAGTACTATTTCTTTGCATATTTGTTTCTCATCATATTTGCTATCCTCAAATCTTCCTCGATTCCTTTCTCTCCAGATCAGTGCTACTACCATTGCAAAGACACATCATGTGATAACACTCATGCCTATCCTGCTCTTTGCCATTTTGCTGATCCATTTCACTCCATCTTCTCAATCACCTATGTTTCGATTATACCCCAGCCATAGACACAATTTAGCCCATAAACTCTTTGTTTTAGCACATTCAAAGAATAAGTGACTGAAAGTTTCCATGTTATGCCTGCAGAATATGCAGTCACTTGGCACAAAAATGCCTAACTTCATCAGTCTATCAACTGTTGATCCTCTTCTGCACTGCAATCCATAGAATGAATTTATATCTCGGATGTACACTTGACTGCATCATCAATCCCCTTCACTCGACTTTGTAATATTCTGGAATCATCTTCAGATATAGTTATTTGATTTGAAACTTCTCATTCTTTCACAAACTATGTAATCTTTCTTTCATAATCCTTTGAAGTTGTTGCTGCTATATTACCCCCTCCCTGCTATCTATTATCTTCCTTATAACCCAAGCTGCTGTCTTAGGAATTGGCATAGTCTCCAGATCATTCTTCTTTATATAAAAGCTATGAACCCATCTAATCCATAGACAATCCTTCTTCCTGTTTAAATCACGTAAGTACTTGGTAATTGCTGCCTTATTCCATGTCTTGATATCCAGTATATTTAGCCCCCCCCCTGCAGCTACTGGTTTACATACATTCTCCTAGGATATTAAAGCTTTCTTTGAGACAGTTACATTGCCTGTCTATAAGAATGTCTTGCAGATACTTTCTATCAGTTTTAGCACCTTTTTTGGAATTATGAACACCTATGCCCAGTAGGTCTGAATACCAAACATCACTGTCTTTATCAGTTAACATCTTCCTGCATAGGACAATAGTCTTGCTGACCAACATGTAACCTTTGTTGTTATCTTCTCCACCAGTGGCAAGTACTGATTGATATTAAGCTTCTTTGAGTCCAAAGGTACTCCTAAGTATATGAAAGGCAGCTTTCCTTCAGTAAACCCCAATGTTTGTAGGATTTCATCTTTATTCTTCTGATCAATACCAGCCATATATATAACACTCTTGCTTACATTTGCCTGCAACCTTGAAACCTGTGAAAATTTGCAGAATGCTTTTTGTAGTATCCTGATGGACTCTATATCAGCTCTGCAATACATCAGTAGGTCATCAACAAAGCACACATGGGTGCTATTTAGTTTCCTACCCTTTGGATTGAAATTAAAGTTCCCATTCTTCTGCAGCTGTCTCAATTCTCTACTTAGGTACTCCATAGCAATGACAAATAAGTAAGGAGACATAGGATCTCCTTTTCTTATTCCTCTCTTTCTCTTAAATGGTTTAGTTAAACCACCATTCATCACCAAGTTCATGATCCACTACACAAACTTAAAAAGGAAATCCAAGGTCCTTCAGCATTTGTTTGAGAAAATTCCACTCCAATGTGTCATAAGATTTCCTTAGATCAACTTTCATCACACACCTTGGAGATACTCCTTTCCTGGCATAACCTTTAAACAGTTCGTGACTAAGCAGTATGTTGTCTACTATACTCCTACCTGCAATAAAGGCTGATTGTGATTGATCAATCAGTCCATCAACTACTCCTTTAATCCTTCTTGTGATAACCTTAAAGATGATCTGATATACTATTGTGCAGCAAGCAATTTGTCTGTAGTCCTTTACTATTTTTATAACTTTTACTTTAGGAACTAAAGTAATAGTTGTAGTGTTTATCATAGTGCGCAACCTGTTCGTGTTGAAGAAATCCTTCACAACAGCAAATATATCTTCCTTCACTATTTCCCAGCTCCTTTTAAATAATTCCACAGGAAAACCATCGACCCCAGGTGCTTTGTCTCTAGGCATCTTTTTGACTGCTTCAAAAATCTCCTCTTCAGTTACATTTTGTATCAATTCTCTCTGTTGTTCCACTGTTAAACAAGTCCCTTCTCTGATAACAACTATATTTTCACAAGGTAATTCTCTAGCACTCTCTCCCATTAATGACTGAAACATTGTAATGAATTCCTGTTTCACTAGTTTAGCTTCTGTTAGCTTCACCCTAGTGTATGTGTAAATAGTATTTATACTGTTTTGACTGCATCTAATCTTCCACTATGCATGAAAATATTTTGTATTTGAATCTCCACATTCTATCCAACATGCTTTTGATTTCTTCCTCAATATTTGCTCCTCTACAGTACTCCATTTCTCAATGTCTTCTAATGCATCTTTCTCTTCATTTATAAGTGATAATTCTAAGGATTCTGTCTCATCTGACTTTGCACAATATCCAATCTCTCCCTTGCCTGATTAAGCTTTTGCTTATATGAATCTATATAAGGATTTATCTCCTTAAGTTGCTTCTTCATGTTCTTCAACTTAGCCCATACTTGCTGCATAGGTGATCCTTCATAATTCTATCTCCATACCTGCTGAATTACACTCTGAAACTTTGGATGATCCATAACATTCGTATATAATCTAATGGGTTTAGGATGTAGTAGTTTCTGGCTCCCACATTTGATGAAGATAGGTGAGTGATCAGTCAGATGGATTCATATAGTTTGCTTCCACATGTCCAATTTGCTGTAGCCATGTATAATTCCCTAGAGCCCAACCAATTTTACTATATACTCTATTCCATGTGCCTTGCTTATTTGTCCAAGTATAGTGCCATCCCTTAGCTCTGAGGGGGCTAAGTTGCATATCATCAATCATTCCTTTATATCCTTGCACTTTAATAGTAGTTACTGGTGAACCTATCATGTCTTCAGAACATAGTACATTATTAAAATCTCCACTCAATAGCCATGCCCCCTGACTTGGTACTACTATTTGCCTTAGATCTTTCCATAATCTCTCTCTCTTCTGTATATCATTTTGAGCATATATAACACTAAGTTGTGCTTTAAGCTTTGTACTAGTATCTTCCACACTACAATGTATAAACTGATCAGTCATATGGCTTACTATTACTTGCACATGACTTCTCCAAAGTATCAAAATTCTTCCATTCACAGCATGTGAATAGTTGCAACATACATTCCAAGCCTTAGCTATCTTTTTTTGGATTTTCTTGGCTTTATGCTCCTTTAATCTAGTCTCTATGCATCCCAGGACATCTACTTTATTCCCAACAATAAGAGTTTTCATCTCTTTTTGCTTATGGGCTTGGTTTAGCCCCCTAATATTCCAAGTAACAATTATCATTTGGATAATAGGGGTTCTGGTGGTCCAGGATCAACTTGATGACCACTGCTTCCTTCAACCATACTTTCAGCAACATTTTTTCCTTTTCCAACCTCTGCATTGTGCTTCCCCATTTCTGCATTATTGCATCTACATTCTGGTTCAGCAGAGTCTATTCTTCCTGGACTTGTCCTGCACATAGCCTGCATTTCATTGTCCTTGTCTCCATTTGCTTTCCTCACACTTTCTTCTTCTATCATTACTCCTTGTATTATCCTTACTTCTGGTTGAACATCAACATGCACTTGATCCTTTTGTTGCTTGACAATTCAAGTTTGTTTGACATTCTCCCCTTGCTTCTTTCCCCTTCTCCTTTGCCTTTTCTGCTTTTCATCTTCCTGCATCCCTTGTTCCTCATCACCTTTACCATTATACCAGCAGTCCATAGCATCATGCCCAAACTTCAAGCAATCATTATAGAAGCTAGGTTTCTAGTCATATTCAACCATTTGTATTTTTGGCCCATAAGGTGATTCAATTTCAATCTCATCTAGTAATGAATAAGCAACATCAACTTCCACAAGCACACGAGCATAGGAGATCTTTTCATAGTGAGCAGTATAATTATCAGTGTACAATGGCTTTCCAATAGCACTAGCCTTTTTGCTAAGTGCTTCAGTCGACCAAAACCCCAGTGGTAAGGCTGGAAATCGTACCCAAATTGGAATGGTACTAAGGATATCCTTATTGAATCAAAAATCAATTCCCACATTCTCAGCACCATAGATCTGTTCCTATACGTATAAGGTCTAGATTGAAGTACTTGATCCCTATCAGCAATAGTATTGAATCGGAAAATACAGTATCCCTCAGAATGCATAAGGATCTGAGGTTTAGCAACAAAATTCGAAGCATTCATCACATAATTCTCCATAGCTTTCTCATAAGGATTTTCTCCAATTATATAGCCAATTAATGCAGTTTTCCAATAGTCTTCCTGAGATTTTAAATCTTCATCACATAGCGTAACTATTTTCTTACCATCTCTATCAATTGGAGGCACAAATGATAGTGGTTTCCCCATTTGTGAGTTGCGATTTCCTTGAACAATTTCAGCTGCCGTTGGTGTATACTTCTCTGATCCACTATCTTCTGAATACTGCAGTCGTCGCACTGTTGGATTTAGTACTTACTCCTTTAGCAATGAGTGGCCTGCGAAATTAAGGTAAGTGTTTGGTCTAACCTTGACTTGAGGGATTAGAAATCCCCGACTTAATTGCTATGTGAAAATTCATGTGTGTGGCGTGTAGGTGAGGTGACGAGTACCTATGCACCACCAAATTATCTGTTTAGCATGTTCCCCTCCCCGTTTTCAATTTATTATATTCCTGTCTTAACTGTTCACGATTTTTGATGCTTACATGTGTACTTGTTTTCTGTCTAATTATTTTGTTAGATATTGTTTCACCTTTTTGAAAGTATTAATTGTTCCTTAGCATAATTGTGGTACATTAATGGTTGAGTTGGTTGTCTGTGTTTCATGATACATTCCAGTTGGTTTTGCTATGTAGTAATAATTGGTGAAGTTTCTTAATTGTACATCTTTCCGTTTACATTGGTTGAGACATAAAGGGATTTTGATCTAAATTGTGAAACCCTTATTATAAATGGTGAAATGTTATTGTCTGGTGAGAGCGGGTTGCATGACGCAACTAGGAGTAATAAGGGTGGAATCGGGTTGCACACCGCAACATGAGGAATAAGGGTGATGTGTGTGTGTGTGTGTGTGTGTGTGTGTGTATATATATATATATATATATATTGAGGATTAATAAGGGTGGATAGGTGGGATCGGGTTGCACGCCACAACAAGGAGTAATAAGGGAGAAGGTTCATGTTGTTACTGGTTATATGAAGGAAACTGGAATACCCACTGTTTTATTTTGTTGTTTCCATATTCTGCTCTTACCGCTTAAATTGTAACATGGAAATTCTCGTAAGGATTGGTTATAACTGAGATCTGGAAAGATAGATAAACTATTTATTTATTTATTGCAATTTACTATTTCATTTAGTTTAGTATTTCCTTTTTGCTTTATTAGACGCTATATACAGGTTATATTATAAATGCCCCGACGTAGCCTCGTCACTACCTCATCGAGGTTAGGCTCGACACTTACCAGTACATGGGGTCGGTTATACTGATACTGCACTCTGCACTTCTTGTGCAGATCCAGGTTCCGGTCAGAGTTGATTTCGAGTAGTATTTGATTGTTTGCACGGAGACACGAGGTAGATCTGCTGACGTCCGCAGATTCCTAGAGTATTCTCCATCGTATTTATTTACTATTTTATTTAATTCAAGGCAGCCATATATTTTCTTTGAGCCAAATACTTGTACTAAATTCTTAGTAGTTCGTGAATTGTGACTCCAAACCCTGGGTAGCTAGATATTAGCATTAGTTTCGTGATATCATTTTATTACTTCATACGTTATTTTGGTATCATTTATTGGATTGTATTAGACTTATCATATGGTTTTAATTGTTTTAAATGTGGAACCCTCTAATTTTGGCTTGCCTAGCAATAATAGCGTTAGGCACCATCACGGTCCCAACGACGGGAAATTCGGGTCGTGACATTACATTCGCATTTTGTTAGGCTAAATTGCACAATTTACAATAATAGCCTATATGTACTAGTAATTACTTTATTTATGCCAAAATAACCTTTTTATACTTTTATAATGTTAAATAGCTATTTTTTATTTATTTTTTATGCACAAATGATATTTTTACTATTTATTTATTATTTTTTACAAATTATTTATTTGTTAAATTTGGGTATTTATAATCTGGCCCCATTTTAAATTAAATTCATACCTAAAACTACCCAAATCAACCCAATTTTCCTAAGCCCAATACCCTAAGCTGAATACCCTACACATTCATTAAAACCCAACCCCTATCCGCCTAAATCCTGGCCGTTAATCAAATATGATCAGCAACCCACAAATAATGACCCCCTTCCCTTATATCCCATTCTCTCTACCCTAATCCTCACATCTCTAAAGTCGCCGCCCTCATTTCCCCTCCCTAGATGAACCCTAACGCCGCCGCCTCACCCAAATCCCCCAAATCGGTCCTAATGGGATTCTTTCCCTATTCCCTTACCATTTTAGTGTTTTACCTTTATTTGGTGCTAAATTTCGGAATGACCTAGGTACTTGCCTAAACATGGAAAGTACCCCGCTATGATTCCGTCAAAATCTATGTTTACCTCTTGAATTTGGACAACCTCGAGTCCAGGTGCGTTGTTTGTAATGATTCTCTCATGTCTCACTTGATTCACACTAAGCCCTAAAGGTTAGGGTTCCAGATTTTTCTTTGATTTGAACCCAATCTGATTCAAACTCTGATTTTTAACATTTTTTCGTCTATATTCGTTCTATTACTTATGGATCTGCTTATTTTTTGCTGATTTTGTGACTTGCCTAATTTAGGGTTTCAAACCCTTTTTACTTGAATCAAATCTGGTTCGATATTAGGTTTCCTTCTGAATAATTTTCTATATGTGTTTATTTTTGTGCTAATATGTGTTCCTTACCTTCATTTTTTGTTGATTTTGTGTTTTACCCAAAATTAGGGTTTCAACCCTTTTTACTTGAACTAATCTGGTTCAATTTCATGTTTATTTTGAATAATCCATGTCTACGTTCGTATTTATGTGTTAATAAGTGATTCTTTGCCATTATTCTCTGCTGATTTTGGGGTTTACCTAATTTAGGGTTTACGACCCTTTTTACTTAAACCAAATCAGGTTCGATTCAGTATTCCTTTTTATAATAATCTCTTGTCTGCCTTATGGGATTCTTTCCTTATTTCTTACCGATTTTGTGTATTTCCACCTAAAATTTAGGGTTCAACCCTACTGATTTAAACACTGACCTCAGTATTTAAGGGAGGAATTCTTTTAAGGCTAAGAGAAGCAGCACGATTCATACCCCTCCACTTCCCTCTGAAATAAAAAAAGAGATTTTAGAGTTCGAAATTTCTCACTACTATAAACAAAATCTTTCATCCTCAATTTTTTACTTCTGTTGGTGACAATTGCTACACTGTTGGATTCATTTTCCCCAGTTTCACCTTAACTGGTTAGTTAT
Organism: Nicotiana paniculata; assembly: GCA_005239505.1. Classification (NCBI taxonomy): domain Eukaryota; kingdom Viridiplantae; phylum Streptophyta; class Magnoliopsida; order Solanales; family Solanaceae; genus Nicotiana; species Nicotiana paniculata. Next base: position 58,706 of record MDKI01225505.1, on the reverse strand, counting down.
TGAACCCTTGATTATTCCATTATGATTACTTGTTTCATGTGTTGCTGCCATTAAACCATGTTACCCTAAATGATATTACTTATAGTTAAGACATATTGAACTTAGTTGAATCGATTAGTGAAATCTGCCTAACTCTGTGTTATTTAGGGCTGTCTTTTAGAGTAAAAAAATGCTTTTCATACCTCTTCTTAAGGACTGGTTAATTATGTGTGTTATTTAGGGCTGTCTTTGAACCTGTTACCATATAATTTGTTTGGCTCTATGCTCACTATGTTATGATACCTCTGCTAAATTGTTTAATCAGTTCCTAATAATAATTAGTGTGTTCCTGACCTACTATTAATCAATGATCTTTCTTTCTGTGACTTAGTCTGATCTGTAGTCCTTGTTATCACTGTGAACATGTTTATGAACCGATCTTATTAGCATGTGACTGTGTTAACTTCTAAAAGCTGGATTAGGTCTGCCTAGGTTCAAATATGTTGCTATTTGTTTGTGTTCTATGTGTGATTATGTACCCCCAATCCCATCTTACTCTTTGTTGGCTAAAAGCCAAAGAAATTTAGGTTCTGTCCCTTGGCCTCCTAGTGTGAGCACTGCTCGGGGTTCATACGAGACCCTTGTGAACTCTGACAAACTAGGATTTGGTCTCTAGTCTTCCTTGAACTGTTCTGATCATTCTTCTCTACTATGAGTATTGCCCTGGGTTCTTGAAGCCCTTGGGAACTCTGACACACTAGAGATTTGTGTTCAGTATGCTTATCCTTGGGATATGGATGGATTATTCACTGCTGGTTATGGTGTATCTATGAACATGGGTTTTTGGAGCTACTGTAAGTTGAAGGCCTGGCCTGTCCAGGTGTATTTGGGCCTGATGCAGGCTTCCTATAGTTTTATATACTTTGTAATTCATTCACTAAATTCTGGTTTGTAATAATTGTTTGTAATAACAATTGGGGTGTTAGTAAATTGGGAAACTGGGTTTGTTTTAACATTTTGCATGAGAATGGGTAAAAATCCTGCCTATAAGTGTCTACATTGCTCGTTATGCTATTGTGTGTTAGATAACCTGCCTATAGGTGTTTACTTTGCTCGAATATGTTCTATGTGTGGTAGATAACCTGCATATAAGTGTTTAATACGTCTAATCTATTCTGCCTCTACATGTTAGATGCCATGCCTATAGGAAATAAAGTAACCAAAGTTCAATTTGCATTGCAACATATTCATTAGGAATCATGATCATAGGGGCATTTATGTTCTACAAATCTGCATTTTTTAGAAATCACACCTATAGGGTTCTTAATTGATTGATATGCTATTGTCATACTCGCCCATTTAGTATACATGCTTATAGGAACTAAAACCAGTTTCAGTCATCAAAGGTAGGTATCATGTCTATAGGGTAATGCCTATCTGTGTTAAGTGCTAAAACTAGGCTTTAAAAACACTATCTCGATGATCACTAGCAGAAAGCATGCCTACAGGGATAAACTAAGTAATTCTGAATATCTCTCGTGTTTATTACTGCCAAATACTGAGTAAATCACCTATATAGCATGTCTATAGGTTTTAACCTCTTATACTCATAATCAGTAGGAAATTGTGCAGTCACGCAGGAATTATACTTTGCATAACTTCTCGCATGATTAAAATCCAGAATCACATAGAAATCATGTCTATAGGACCTAACAACTTTAATTGTTGAAACTATCAAAACGCCTAATTTGCTTGCGTGCATTTGCTGCCTAAGTGTGGAGGCTAACTTGAGTCCTTATTTTCTTTTACATGAAGGTCCAACTTGTTTTGTATGTCGCTTAGTTTTATCATTTTTGATCAACATAAGTTAAGTCTAGAACCATCCAAAATAGAGGTCCAAACGCCTCCTGGGCCATAGGCAAGGGACGGGTAGTGCACGCATAGGGTACAACTTAGAATTTATTAGAGCGCTTTAGGTAAATAACTTAAAGATAGTAATTGGGTAGCAGGAGATGATAGTCTGTGCCCGCTAAATAATGAGTAACATATCATCTTGAGGGAGTTACGAAGTATTATATGTTGCACGGGGTGATCCTTTAGACTAATTCACATGATTTGAGTTCGTCCGGGACCCACTGTTGTGGACCTCAGGGAGTGCCTAACACCTTCTCCTCAAGGTAATTTGAGCCCTTGCTCGATATTTGGTGATGCAAACTAGTAAACCCGAGTCATTTGCTATAGGTGCCCTAACACACCTCAATCCGTTAGGTGGAGACTCTCTTTTTTGATAACCCTTCCTCCATATTAAAAGAGTCGTCAACGTCGAAACTCGATTTCGCGAGAAAAAGGGGCGTGACAGTGTCACGACCCAAATTTCCCACCGTCGGGACCGTGATGGCTCCTAACATTGAACCCGCTAGGCAAGCCAACCTTAATGTTTATTTACCTTATTCATTTATTTTTAACGGATAACAGGTGATGTACATATCAGCGGAAATAAAAGTGTGAAATAAAACAAAGTCTAACAACTTGATTATATGCCATTAAGAAATCATAATACTAAGCCGAGAATTTGATGTCACAACTTCACGGACTGTCTATGAATACTACATATAAAGGTCTGAACAAAATAAATACATCTGTATCAGAATAAAGAATAACAGAATGGAAATGAAGTAGGAGGGGATGTGCACAAAAGTGCAGAGTGTAGAATAGGTACAACCAACCCCATGTACCGAGTAAGTGTCGAGCTTAACCTCGGCGAAGTTATGACGAGGCTAGGACACGACAACAAATTAAACCTGTGAAGTTTAATCATATATGGAGAAAATAATAACAACAAGAAATAAGCAGCTACATACAAAGAAAGGGGAACATGATGAGGGGGGGAAATATCAAATGATGGAAATAACGAAGTAAAGCAACAAATTAGATATCAATCAAAAAAATGGAAGTAACAGCACAAAAACAAGTGCACGGCATCACCCTTCGTGCTTTTACTCTCATCCTCACAATAAATCAATAGAAACGACACGGCATCACCCTTCGTGCTTTTAAATTCATAACATGGCACGACATCACGCTTCGTGATTTTACTCTCATCCTCATAATATTAGACGCGACATCACCCTTCGTGCTTTACACTCTTCCTCACCCAAACAAATCAATAACATCAATCTGGCAAGGAAATTAACAATATAAAATAATAATAAGAACCATAACGTACCGGCAAGGGAGCCAACAGTAGAATCAATATCATCCCGGCAAGGGAAACAACTAACCAATCTTACCTAGTTATTCACTTTTACAAAATAATTCTCAACTTGAACCAATACTCGACAATGATCAATACTAAGGAAAATTCTACCAACATGAATAATCATCAAATTAAACTCGAGTAATGTTTAATGAAAAATCACATAAAGTTCAATATTCGATTCATGGGCATGCTTGACACCAACATATAGATAATCGTCACCACACCTATACGTTGAACATATCACTAACACGTAGAAAATAAGAGATAATACCTATTCTCTCAAGCTAAGGTTAAGCCAAACACTTACCTCGAATTCCACGACCAAACTCAAGCCTCAATTACCATTTTACCTTTTGAATTCGCCTCCAATTCAATTGTATCTAGATATAATTAGCTTAATAATATCAATAAATGCTAAATAATTCAACCCCAATACGTAATTATCAGTTTTCTATCATTCTTCCCAAAATGTTAAAAATCAACCTCGGGCCCGCTTGGTCAAAACACGAGGTTCGGACCAAAACCCGATCATCCATTCACCCACGAGCCTGGATATGTAATTAGTTTCGGAATCCGACCCCAAATCGAGGTCTAAATTCCCAAATTTGTAAAATCCCTAATTCTCCTAAAATCCCTAATTTTGTACCCTTCAAGAACAAGATTTAGGCCTAGAAATCTAATGGGTGTTAATGGAAAATGAAGAAAACGAGTTTAAGAACACAAACCTAGAACTTGGTGGTGAAATCCCCCTTCATAAATCGCCCCTAAGCTTCCTTGGTTTTGAAAATATGAAGTTATGGCTAAAATCCCATTTTTCTACTATTTTAAGTGGGCTGGACAGACCTTCTACGCGTTCGCGTGAGGTCTGTCGCATTCGTGTAGCCTTGGTCCATATTGGCCTTCGCGTTCGCGACACTGTATATGCGTTCACGTAGGCTCACCCCTTCTTGGCCTTCGCGTTCGCGTGCCTCAGGCCACGTTCGCATAGGGTTCCAGCTCCCCCATCCCTAGCTCCCTTAACATAGTGCGTTCACGAGGGCCTAGACGCGTTCGCGTAGAGCAACCTACCCAGGGCTCAGCGTTCACGTCGTGGCCAGTGCGTTCGCATATAATACCTAGTCCCCTTTCCCCGTTTTTTATTCGCGTTCGCTTGAGTTACCACGCATTCGCATAGAGTAAAACACCAAACACCAGCAAACAACATTCTCACCAAATTTTTCTAAGTTCAAACCACTCCGACACCTATCCGAAACTCATCCGAGCCCTCGGGGCTCCAAACCAAACATGTACACAACCTTAAAACATCCTACGGGCTTACTCGTGCAATCAAATCGCCAAAATAACATCTTAAACAACGAATTTAGCATAAAAATCAAAGGAAAATCTCAAGAACTTTTAAAGTTTCAAATTTCACAACTATGGGTCCGAATCACGTCAAATGACCTCTGTTTCTTACCAAATTTTACAAGCATCACTCAAATACCATATTAAACCTATACCGGGCTCTGGAACCAAAATATGGTCCGATACTATCAATTTTAAATATAATCAAATTTCCAAAAACTCTAATAATTTCAGTAAAATAATTTCTTTAAAAAATTTATTTCTCGGGCTTGGGACCTCGGAATTTAATTTCGGGCATACGCCCAAGTCCCATATTTTCCTACGAACCCTCTGGGACCGTCAAATCACGGGCCCGTGTCCGTTTACCCAAAATATTGACCGAAGTCAACTTAAATTCAATTTTAAAGGCAAAATTAGCATTTTCCTCAGTTTTTCATCTAAAAGCTTTCCGGATATACGCCCGGACTGTGCGCGCAAAACAAGGTGAGATAAAAGGAGGTTTTCAAGGCCTCAGAACACAGTTTTGACTTATAAAATGAGAGATTAATTTTTGGGTCATCACATTCTCCACCTGTAAAACAAACGTTCGTCCTCGAACGGACATAGAAAAGTACCTGAATCGGGGAAAAGATGGGGATACCTGCTCCGCATATCGGACTCGGACTCCCAGATAGCTGCCTCAGTAGGCTGACCTTTCCACTGAACACGAACCGAAGGATAACTCTTCGATCTCAACTAACGAACCTCTCGATCTAATATGGCTACCGGCTCCTCCTCATAGGTCAAATCCTTGTCCAACTGGACACTACTGAAGTCTAACACATGGGCTGGATCACCGTGATACTTCCAAAGCATAGACACATGAAACACTGGATGCGCAGCTAATAAATTCGGTGGCAACGCAAGCCTGTAAGCCACCTATCCCACTATATCAAGGATCTCAAACGGGCGAATGTACCTAGGGCTTAGCTTGCACTTCTTCCCAAATCCCATCACACCTTCATGGGCGACACCCGAAGCAACACCCGCTCTCCGATCATGAATGCCATAGCATGAACTTTGCGGTCGGCATAACTGTTCTACCTGGACTGAGTTGTACGAAGTCTATCTTGAATGATCTTAACCTTATCCAAGGCATCCTGCACTAAGTCTGTACCTAACAACCGAGCCTCTCCCGGCTCAAACAATCAAACTAGCGACCGACACCGCCTACCATATAACGCCTCATAGGGATCTACCTGAATGATTGACCGATAGATGTTGTTGTAGGAAAACTCCGCTAATCGCAAGAACTGATCCCAAGAACCTCCAAAGTCAATGACACAGGCTCGTAGCATATCCTCCAAAATTTGAATAGTACGCTCGGACTGTCTGTCCGTCTGAGGATGAAATGATGTGCTGAACTCAACCCTCGTGCCCAACTTATGCTGAACCGCCCTCCAGAAATGCGAGGTAAACTCCGTACCTCAGTCAGAAATAATAGACATGGGCACACCATGAAGACGAATAATCTTCCTAATATAGATCTCTACCAATCTCTCCGAAGAATATGAAACTGCCACGGGGATAAAATGTGCTGACTTGGTCAGCCTATCCACAATAACCCATACTACGTCGAACTTCCTCTGAGTCCGTGGGAGCCCAACAACGAAATCCATGGTGATACGCTCCCACTTCCACTCAGGAATCTCAATATGCTGAAGAATTCCACCAGGCCTCTGATTCGCACATTTCGCTAAAGAAATGATAGGTATTAATTACCTCTTGATGTTGATGGAATACCTCCACAAAATGCTCTCAAAATAGTCAAGACCAAGTGTGAAAGGAGGAACATAAAGCTTAGTCCCGTAATAAAAGCTCCTACACCAGTCACAGATGTCGCATTTGAGACATCTTATTCGCAAATACGACAAAACCATCACAAATGCGAAGGCTGTCCTTATCTGACTGGGTCGCAAATGCGACCAAGAATTTAACAAATTCGAAGAGATGCTGATCGCAAAGCTCGAAAATGCGAGTCCTGCCTCGTCCAGGCTTCATCGCAATTGCAAAGACAACCTCGCATATGCGAGGTTCGTAAATGAGAACAAAACCTCACATTTGCGATACCTGAGGCACCAACAAAACAACTAGAAAACTGAAGTTCTTTGCCACTCCAAACACGCTCAAAACTCACCCGAGCCCTTAAGCTCAACACCAAACATACACAAAAGTCCTAAAATATCATAGTAACTCGCTCGTATGATCGAAACACGGAAATAACATCTAAAGGCACGAATCAGACGCCAAAACACATGAATCAAATCAGGAAACTCAAAAACTTCTAAAAATACTTCTGCACGTCTGATTCCCATCAAATCAACTCGAAATGACGTCAAATTTTGCGTGCAAGTCACAAATCACCATACAGAATGATTCCCAAGCTCGGAATCCCAAACTGACTAAATCTACTTCAAACCAAATTTAAAGGACTTGAAAACCTCCAATGCGCCAACTTCCGATATTAAGCGCCAAAACTCTCCCGGGTCATCCAAAACCTGACCTGAACATACGCCCAGGTACGAAATCATCATATAAACATATTGGGACCGCCAAATCCTGGTTCCAAATGTCGTATACTAAAAATTTTGACCCCGGTCTGACTTAACACTTTTAAGCCAATATTAAGGAACTAAGTATTCCTGTTCCAACCTGAACCCTTCCAAACCTGAACTAACCTTCCCGCCAAATCATAAAATAGTAAAAGCACATATAAGGAGTCTTATTTAAAGGAACGGGGATCTAGAAAGCAAAATGACTGTTCGGCTCGTTACATAGATTTTCTACGGACTTCCACTGAATGAGTGGGAAGTATCATCTTTTTAGTTATAGAACGTGCATAATTCCCACTGATATTGGTGGGAAAATTTAACGACCCGACTAGTCGTTTTGAGATTTAGCACTTTGCTCGGTATTTTGAGGGCGCGAATAGTTCCTAAAGATGTATTATGACTTGTGTGAATCATTTGTTTTGGTTTTCAGTTTATTGAGAATTAATTTGGAAGAACAAATTTCATTGTTGAAGCTTTAAGTTGGAAGATTATACCAAGTTTGATTTTTGAGAACTTGACCCTGCAACGGAGTTTTGATGGTTCCGTAAAATCCGGATGGTGATTGTGGACTCGGACGTATGTCCAAATTTACATTTTGGATATTTCTAAAAGGATTCGACACTAATTGATGAAAGTTGGAAATTTGAAGGCTTGGAAAGTTTATAAGTTTGACTGGGAGTTGACTTAGGTGATATCGGGTTTAGATTGTGGTTTCGAGAATTGGAATAACTTTGTATGTCATTTGGGACTTGTGTGAAAAATTTGAGTTCATTCTGGGTTGACTTGATATGTTTCGACATGAGTTTTGGAAGTTGAAAGTTCATTTAGGTTGAATTGAAGTGCGATTCATCATTTTGATATTGTTATGTGTGATTTGAGGCCTCGAGTAAGTTCGTTTTATTTTATGAGACTTTTTGGCATGTTCGGACGGGGTCCCGAGGGGCTCGAGTGAGTTTCGGACAGGTTTCGGACAGGTTTCGAACCATTTTCGGCCATGTTGTTATAGCTACTTTCTACTATTACCTGTTGTTTCTGGTGTTCTTCGCGATCGCAAAGTGTAATTTGGTATGCTGCAAATTTGTTCTTCGCGGACGCGATATATGGAATGCCTTCGCTAAATGTAAGTTGATTGTGTTTCGCGTTTGCGATGATATGTCGCGTTCGCATAGAGTTGTAGTTGAGGAGCTGGAGGAAATGTCTTCTTGTTCGTGAAGTAGAAGCCATGTTGATTCTGTTGTGCATCGCATTCACGTGGACTATTGCGCGAGCACGTAGAGACTTTGTGCCGGTGTGATTTTTTCTCATTGCGAATGCGATGGTCTTCCCACGTTCGCGAAGGGTGTAGCTGGGGCAATAATATAATGTACTATATTAAGGGGGTTTTGACCATTTTTACATATTTGGAGCTATGGAGCTCGGATTGAGGCGATTCTTGAACCAATTTTCACCATGTGGATTGGGGTAAGTGTCCTCTACTCATTTTTTATTTTTATATCATGAATCTACCTTATTTTTTGGTATTTGATCGAGGGTTTCAAAAGAGAATTTGGGGGTTTTGACTAAAGTTTCATAGAGCGAATTCTTGAGTTTTGAACACCTACTTGGAGTCGGATTTGTATTAGACTAGTACGGTTGGGCTCGTAATTGAATGGCTAGTCGTAGGTGCGTGCGAGATAGAATTTTTGTAGCATCGCTTGTCTTGCTCGGCATTAGATTCGGCTTGTTTGAGATAAGTAACACTTCCAAACTTGGAGCTGAGGGAATAAACCCTGATTATACATGTTATGTGATTTTCTTAGAGGTGACGCAAATGGTAGGTGACGGGCGTGTGGGCATCCACCGTAGTAATTGTGACCAAATCGATTCCTTAGAGTTGTGTAGTAAGTTAACTTGTATTTTCCATGTGTTAGAGAAATTAAGTTGTGACTGATGTTAGAAATCATGCTTAGGAAAATGCTGATAATGTTGGGGCCCATTGAGGTCATTTCTGTTGCCGAGTTATATGTTTAAATTGTAATTTCATACTCAGTCATATTCATTTATTGCATATCATACCTCAGTCTCTGTTGATATTTATTAACAGATCATATTATTATTTTGGGCTAGTTTCATGACACTATGAGCTCGAGATACTGGAGAGATTGATGACTGAGTGAGGCCGGGGGCCTTATTGTGAGTGATATTTATGGGATCGGGTTGCATGCCGCGGCATATTTTATTGATTTATGTCTGGATTTGACTTATTATAGTGCTTGGGCTGAAGGAGCCCCTCCTGAATCTGCACAACCCAAGTGAGTGCAGTTGTTATTTATATTTGGGCTGGATTTACCTTGGGATGGGTTTTCCCAAAATATTTATATTTTGGATGGATCTTCCCTGTGCTGGATTTTCCCTATATAGTTCTGAGTGGCGGAAAGTCAACCACTATTTATATTTGGGATGGATCTGTCCTGTACAATGAGATTGAGTACTCTAAGAGTGTGAGTACATGAGTTCATCATTGTGTTGCATTGCATTAGACATGCATACTTGATATGTAGGCATAAAGAAGTATTTTTCCTCATGCCATCTGATAATGAAATTTCCTACCTTTTGTTGAAAGTTTTGAGAAAAATCACAGTTTTTAGATTTACTCATATTTTTGGTGATTTCAGAAAAAGATTGAGTTTTACTGTTATAATTGAATAACAAATGTCTATTTTCCAAAATCATGAACGAGCTGAGCATCTTTATTGTTGAGTTATTACTTGTGTTGCTTTTATTATATTGTCATGAATTGTTGCTGGTTATTGGTGTTGGACTCTGACCCTTGTCCAAGCTCGTCACTACATTCAACCTAAGGTTAGGTTTGTTACGTATTGAGTACATATGATCGGTTGTACTCATACTACACTTCTGCACCTGCGTGCAGTTGTTGGATGCTGATGTAGCTGCGTACGACGGGAGCTGGATCTGAATTTGTACTTCGTTCCAGTCATAGTATCCTCTTTATCGTGGTAGCTTTAGTATTTCAGATTTGTTCATGTATATTTCAAATAAGTGGTGTATTTTATTGTAAACCATCTTTGTAAACTCTATATCTCACAAGCTCGTGATTTGTGCTAGCGGTCTTTGGGAAATTCTTGTATAAAAGCAGTTGTATTATCATTTCTTTTCTTAATAAATCTCATTAAATTAGATAGTTGTTAATTGGTTTACTTGACGGGTTGGGTTAGGTGCCATCACGACTAGTTGGATTTTGGCTCGTGACAAGTTGGTATCAGAGCTATAGGTTCATAGGTTCTACAAGTCATGAGCAAGTGTCTAGTAGAGTCTTGCAGATCAGTATGATTACATCCATACCTATCTTCGAGAGGCTACAGGGCATTAAGGATAAACTTCCTATGTTTTTTTCCTTATCGTGCGGTATTGATTCATCTTGAAGCAAACTCTTTGAATTCCTTCCACGCATTCATATGCGCATGTGGGCGCTCGGTATCAGTTGTACATCGACGACTTGTGGATTTTATAGATGTGGCGCGACATGAGTTTTTTGTGTTTTTGTGATGGTCTAGTCTGGAGGACTTGAGGCCGGGTTTTGACTGTAGCTTGAGCATCGGTATTTTTTTTGTGTGAGCACGTACTTTTGGACTTCTATGTCCGGTGGAGTTCCTATGAATGGAATTTATGGCTCGATGAGTGATTTGATGGCTATATGTTGAGTAGTAAGTGACTGCGGGAGGTATTCAAATGATTTGAATGTGTTGAGAAGAGTTGCGTGAGATGTGAAAAGGACTATTTGGCGCTTGATTTCTGTCTTAATTTAACGTATAGTCTTGAGTTATGGGTGTGTTGAAGGATATTCCATGTTATTCAATTGTGGAACGAATTAGATTGTCATGTCTTGTTGATGATTTTAGACTCAGGAAGATTAGGTGATTGCATAGTAGTTGTGGCAGTGAAAGAGTACAACGAGATGTCAGCCTGAGGCTAAGCAGGTGGGTTATCACATATGGGGTAATTTATGGATGTGTGATCCTTATGATGTTTGGAGGCTTTATTTTCTACTAGTGGGCTATATTTGTGGACTTGAGTTTGGATTGGTTTTAATAGATGACCTAATCGTCACGAGGATGTATAACAGATGACTTGAGGTACTATATGGTAGGTGTTATATGATCTTATGAAGGATTTAGTTTTATCTCAATGCGGTATTATGACAGTAATGAGTATGGTTATTGTAAGTTATCAGATGTATTATTCCATGGCTTTGAGTCAATTGGGGGAGTCTTCTATCGACGATTTAGTTACATAGTTACATGTTGTATTGGTTTTGGTCTGAGGCATACTTGTGGATTGGTTATGACTTGCAGAGGTTGAGATCGAGGATGACTCGAGTAAGGAAATTTCTGGATACGGGTTATGTTACACTTTATGGGTATATAGGAATCATGGGATGAATGAGTTGTTATTCGTGAAGGATGTAGTGCGCATGGAGTAGGAAATTGCTAGGTTACTTAAAGGTGAGGGTTAATTTTTTAAGTGTTGTTGTGCTAATGGGGCACCTTTATTTTGGCACGTTTGGGCGGTGTAAGTTATATTTGAGCATAGTGGATGACTCTCGTGAGGGTTCTAATGGATTCAAAATATATATGTGGCAATTGGAAATTTTTGGATCTATATCGCTAGAATCGTTATTTACATTAGATGGTGTCTGGACTTGCGGCATTTTAGTATCTCTATGGATTCTATATTTCAATATAAGAAAGTTAAAAGGAACAATTTTTAAATTCATAAAAGTTCTCTTCAGAATGAGTGTCTCGGTTGTGGTACTTTGGGGCGCTTAAGATGAAATACAGCAGCTTATGGGCTTTAGGGAGGTGTGGTTTTATGTTAGGATGTCTTGTAGTGAGCTTCGGATAAGGATCATGGTATTCTGACAAGGAGAAGTGTCGACTTTAGGGTAATTCAGAAGAAACTCGGAGAAAATAAGACAACTAGGTAGTAGGCTAGATCTACATAGTAATGGTATGCTTGGTTCTTTTGATTCTTATGACAAGGCTAGGCTTTATAGGTGTTTTGTGGCAATACTCTCGGATTTGGCAACTTGCGTGGCTTGATTGAGTTAGGAAGATTCAACTATAATATCTTGGTTATGTGCAAATGGGTTTCGAAGAGTTCTCGATGGTTTCTACCATGATTTGAGGTGGATATTTTCTACCTTCGTAAGCAACATGTTGTGTTTTTTGATTTTCTCCTGGATGAGATCAAATGGAAGGTTTCTGGCCAATTGAGTATGTAGTTTTCTTGCGACTCAGAGTTGATTATGAGGTTCTCGTGCTTTTCCTATGATGGCATGATAGATGTGGTGTGTTATGTGGGGTTGAGATTTGCATGTGCAAGGTCATGGTCCGGATTATGAAGGGAAGGTCATGACTTTTGGATAGCATGGATAGTTTCAGATATTTAGATGAATGGTATAACTACTTGGTAATTCTTGAGAAGGGTGCGCATTTTAGAAGGTGCACTGTGTTTATACTTACGGATGCTTTATTGGTATTGCGGTACTCGCCTGGTTGATCGACTACTGATATGCATATTTTCTATGTGGCACGGAAGAATTATAGAAGTATAACTCGTGGGATGATCGTGTATGATAGATGAGTCAGACATTCGAGTGGTGGAGATAGGATCAGATATGGTGATTCATGTGTTCTATGGACTTGGAGACCAGGAGTTCTTAGAAAAAAAATTATTTCGTGGTTGTGGAATGTGAAGATGTGACCAAAGTCATCCAGATGATAGTATTTGTTATGTTTTAGTCATTATGGACTCTTGGAGGGTTATGTATCTATTTGTGGGTGACCATAGTGGATTTGGGGTCCATTGGCAGTCCCACTGAGGATGTGTATTCTACATCGAGTCAGACTGGTTGACTCGGTACTACTATTGTTCAGGGGTGTGCTATTCGATTAGAATTGACCGTATTCGTATATGGTATGTTCTATGTGTTACTCTTTTGTTCTACAAAGGGTTGTGATTTATCGGTTATATGCACACATGACGCGGTTCCTTGTGGGCCTTGTAGAGAAATGCGAGCGAGATGGATATCGCAATGTTGAATGGTTGATTGCGCCTAGGTAATGGCCTTTCTCCATTTGTGGTGTATGGTGTTGTTTTCTTCACCGTGGTTATGGTTATGCACCTTTCATACTTGTTAACTTCTCTTGTACAACATGTTTGGACTGGAGGCCTGGGACTATATTGGGTGAATTATATTATTGGCACGAGAGTTGTCTTTGCAACACATGTCCGTGCGGATCCATGTATTGATACTATAGCACGTGCGTTTTCCATGCAGCACATGAGTTATCCGTGTGGTCAATGTTGATGTGAGCTCTAAGAGAGTTGGTTACCATTACCTGATCGGTGTTTGGATGGGTCACGCATTGCATCGGAGTTGTGCTGGGATATTGTCCTTGTGTTAGATTCATGTGTCTAGGTTCTACTATGTATGTTGAGTTCATAGCATTGCGGTTGTGGTGGTGCTTGTTGAGCTTACGGGATAGTTCTCTCATTTGAGTAATTTTTTTTTCTTTTTTGGGTGCCCATAAACTTTTATTTATTGGTGCATGAATTGCGCAGTTTGTGGCTTGAGTTGTATAGGTGTGGCATGTCTGTAGAATAGCTTTGTATGATGATATAAGGTTATTGGACCTAGAATGGGTACTATCAGGTTTGATTACGATGTGTTTGGAAGAATAATTTTTGAAGTCGGCTTAGATAACCTACTTTAGTTCTTGTCGAATGAGGTATAGCTCCCTGCTTTGTTGTTCTGGTGAGTAGTTATGAGTTCCTGTATATTTCTTTCATCATCGTCAGTGTACGAAGGTTTAGAACAAGGTTTTGTTTGATATGAAGGTTTATTACCGCTACCAGGTTTGTTTTGAGAAATTATTATGGTCAGAAGTTATCGCTACAAGTACGCGAGTTATGTGGTTATTATCATGTGATTACATCTTAGGTTATGGTTATGGCTGGATTCAGCTTGTTCAGACTATGTAGTGTGTAGATGCGAAATTCAAGTCTTATAGGAAATTTTGAATGTTGGAAATCGAATTTTGTGGTTTATAGGCTAAGGTTGAAGTAATGATCTTCAATTATGTTGTGTTTTCAGGCCTATATGGAATAGTGTGACGTGGGATCACCCCCGGGTATGTGCATGGTAAGGTTACACGGCGATTTGATGGCTTTGGAACGACTCTTGGCATGTTCGAGGATGAACGTATGTTTAAGTGGGGGAGGATGTAACGACACGACCGGTCGTTTTGAGTTTTTTCACTTCGATCGGTAGTTTGAGGGCATGAGTAGATCCATATGATGTATTATAACTTGTGTGAATCGTCGAATTTGGTTTTTAGGTTATTCGGAATCGATTTGGAGGAATGAAGTTCATTGTTGAAGCTTTAAGTTGGAAGAGTTGACCAAGTTTGAATTTTGTGAACTTGAACCCGGAACGGTGTTTGATAGCTCCGTTAGGTTCGGATGATGATTTTGGACTCGGCTGTATGCTCGGATTTGCATTTGGATATTTCTAGAAGGATTCGGCACTAATTGGCGAAAGTTGGAAATTTGAAGATTTGGAAAATTTATAAGTTTGACCGCGAGTTGACTTTAATGATATCGGGTTCAGATTGTAGTTCCAGGAATTGGAATAGCTTCGTTATGTCATTTATGACTTGTGTACAAAATTTGAGTTCATTGCGGGTTGACTTGATATGTTTCGGCGTGAGTTTTAGAAGTTGAAAGTTCGAAGTTCATTAAGTCGAATTGAGGTGCGATTCGTCGTTTTGATGTTCTTATGTGTGATTTGAGGCCTCGAGTAAGTCCGTGTTATGTTATAATACTTTTTGGTATATTCAGACGATTTCCAGAGGGGCTCGGGTGAGTTTCGGACAGGTTTCGGACCATTTTGGGCCATGTTGTTATTGCTGGTATCTACTGTTACCTGTTGCTTCTAGTTTTCTTCGCGATCGCGAAGGTCCAGCCGCGATCGCGAATTGTAATTTGGTCTGCTACGAATTTTTTCTTCACGGATGTGATATATGGAACGCATTCACGAAATGCAAGTTGATTGTGTTCCGCGTTCGCGATGATGTATCGTGTTCTCATAGAGTTGTAGTTGAGGAGCTGGAGGAAATATCTTCGCGTTCACGAAGTAGGAGCTGCGTTGGTTCTGTTGTTCATCACGTTCGTGTGGATTATGGCGTGAACGCGTAGAGTCTTTTTGTGCCGGTATGATTTTTGTTCATCGCGAACACGATGGTCTTTTCGCGTTCGCAAAGGGTGTTGCTTGAGCAGTATTATAAAGTACTCTATTACAGGGGTTTCAGCCAATTTTACATATTTGGAGCTATGAAGCTCGGATTGAGGCGATTCTTGAAGAAATTTTCACCATGTGGATTGGGGTATGTGTCCTCTACTCATTTTTTATTTTTGTATCATGAATCTACCTTCGTTTAGACATTTGATCGAGGGTTTCAAAAGAGAAATTGGGAGTTTTTGACTAAAGTTTCATAGAGCGAATTCTTGAGTTTTTAACATCGATTTGGAGTCGGATTTGAATGAAACTAGTATGGTTGGGCTCGTCATTGAATGGATTATCGGATTTTGTGAGTTTTGTAGGGTAATTATGTGTGGGCTCGGGTTTGACTTTTTTGTTAATTTTGGGCTTTTGAGTAAAGATTTGACCTTTATCAATTGAAATTGTTTCCTTAGGCTTTATTTGATGTATTCGAGTTGCTTTTGGCTTGTTTCGAGCCGTTCGGAGGTTGGTGCACGCGAGATAGCATTTTTAAAGCATCGCTTGGCTTGCTAGGTATTGGATTCAGTTTGTCCGAGGTAAGTAACGCTTTCAAACTTGGAGCTGAGGGTGTTAACCTTGATTATACGTGTTATGTGATTTTATTAGAGGTGATGCACATGCTAGGCGATGGACGTGTGGGCGTGCACAATAGTAATTGTGACCCAATCGATTTCGTAGAGTTGTGTAGTCAATTAATTTGTATATTCCATGTGTTATAGAAACTGAGTTGTGACTCACGTTAGAAATCATGCTTAGGAAAATGGTGGTATTATTAGGACCCACTGAGGTCATTTCTGCTGTCAAATTATATGTTTAAATTATAATTTTTTACTCAGTCATATTAATTCATGGAATATCTATCTCAGTTTTTGTTGCTATTTATTGATACATCATATCATCATTTTGGGCTAGTCTCATGACACTATGAGCCCGAGAGACTGGAGAGAGCGACAACTGAGTGAGGCTGATGGCCTGATTGTGAGTGATATTTATGGGATCGGGCTGCACGCTGCAACATATTTTATTGATTTATGCCTGGAATTGGCTTATTATAGCGTTGGGCTAAAGGAGCCCCTCCAGAGTTTGCACAACCCCAGTGAGCACAGTTGTTATTTATATTTGGGCTGGATTTTCCCTAAACATTTATATTTGGGATGGATCTTCCTTGTGTTGGATTTGCCCTATACAGTTCTGAGTGACTGGATGTCGGCCACTATTTATTTGGGATGTATCTTCCCTGGGCTGGATCTGCCATTTTCAATGATATTGAGTACTCCGAGAGTGTGAGTACATGAGTTCATCATTGTGTTGCATTGCATTAGACATGCATACTTGATATGTAGGCATAAAGACGTATTTTTCCTCATGCCATCTGATAATGAAATTTCCTATCTGTTGTTGAAAGTTTTGAGAAAAATCACAGTTTTTAGATTTACTTATATTTTCGGTGATTTCGGCAAAAGATTGAGTTTTACTGTTATACTTGAATAACAAATGTCTATTTTCCGAAACCGTGGACGAGTTAAGCATCTTTATTGTTGAGTTATTACTTGTGTTGCTTTTATTATATTGTCATAGTTGTTGTTGGTTATTGGTTTTGGACTATGACCCTTGTCCAAGCTCGTCACTACTTTCAACCTAAGGTTAGTTTGTTACTTATTGAGTACATGGGTCGGTTGTACTCATACTACACTTCTGCACCTTGCATATAGATGTTGGATGCTTATGTAGTTGCATACGGTGGGAGCTAGATCTGAAGATGTACCTGTGTTCCAGTCATAGCTGCCTCTTGATCGTGGTAGCTTTAGTATTTTATATTTGTTTATGTATATTTCAAACAGATGGTGTATTTTATTGTAAAACAACTTTGTAAACTCTATATCTTAGAAGCTCATGATTTATATTACTAGTCCTTGGGAAATTCTTGTCTAAAAGAAGTTGTATTATTATTTCTTATCTTGATAAATTTTATTAAATTAGATAGTTGTTAATTGGCTTACCTGGCGGGTTGGGCTAGGTGCCATCACGACTAATTGGATTTCGGGTCGTGACAGAAAGTTCACACTTTTTTTTCCAGAATTATCATTTATCCCACCGGTATCGATGGAAAAGTTCATACTTTTATTTTCAGAATTTGCATATTTCACATGAATGCTTGTGGGAAAGTTCATACTTTATTTTTCAGAATTTGCATATTTTTCACGGATATTGATGGGAAAGTTCATACTTTATTTTCAGAATTTGCATAAGCCCCAATAAAAATGTGGTAAAATTCGTACTTTTATTTCGAGAATGACATATTTCTCACTAATATCAGTGGAAAATTATACTTTTATGTTCTAAATATGTATTTTTCCCACAGAAAACGGTGGAAAGTTTATACTTTTGTTTTAAGTCCATGCATTTTCCCCCCACTTCCCTGGCTAATATATTAAAATAATAAAAAATACTAATAATACTTCCACGGATTTTTGGTGCGAAACTTCATTATTTTAATCTTCATTGGGAAAAAAGTGAGAAATTTCCCGCTACTCCTCTAGAAAGTTTTTTTCGACCAGGCTTTTTCCTGGTGATCCTTTTCACTAGGAATGTGGTGTAAAAACCCGATTTTTCTCCTAATTCGCCGTGGGAAAACCAGTGTTTCTAGTAGCGGAGAATCGATTGTTGTGAAGATGGTTGCATGTTGTATTATAAGGATGATGCAGATTTAGAAAGTTGTAAATTTTGTGAAAACCTCATTTTAAGCGGGTTTCTGGCGAGTTTCCTCCCCATCTACGCACGCTTTAAATTCACCGGAGGATGATGATCCAGAATAAGTGTGGTATGATCGTTATCATAGGATGATCATCAGGCCTGAGGGCAATGGGTAAGATTAATTTATTACTTTTTGTTTTTGCTGAATTATAATAGCTAGTCTTCTTTGTTTAATGCAATTGCTATGTTGCAGGTTCATACCTAGTCATCAGACTACAAAGATAACCACTAAAGCTCTTGGCCGGTTGTATGATGCACCCTATGCGATTTGGAGTGAATTTTCACAGGATCTCGTGGAGAAATTTTTCAACCAATTTAAGGTCAATCTTATCTATTTAAGAATTATATTAACAATAATTTCATCTAACATAACACACTTCATTTGCATACTAAGTGTGCCTGAGAGGTTTGGCATAACAGTGCCATTCTTGCAAAATTTGAGTTCAAGTGTTGTAAGAAACTATCTCATTCCTTCTGCTCTGATCGGAAAAAAGAGCAAGAAGCCTTCATCGGTTCTACCGAACATATGGAAGGATCTGCTGAAGAAGTGGACTACTGAGAAATTCGAGAAGAAGAGTGAATAGGGAAAGAAGGCCCGAGCATCTGAGAAGGCTGGCTCCTTGCATTGTGTGGGTGCAAGGAGCATGGGGACTGCGACGATACTACTGGTAGTTCCTTAAATATTTAATCCTATTTTTATCGAACTATATTTATATATTTTAGTTTAGTTAACTTGTTTTATTATATTCGTAGGAAAAAAAATATGGGAGGAAGATGAGTCATGATGAGTTCTTCATGGAGATTCACATCCAGAAGAAGAAGGCACCGACAGATCCAACTAGATGGGTCGAGGACTAGGCCGAGACTACATATGTAAGCTTCATAACTACTATAACTTGAAATTAATGTTTATAATATTATATAGTTATTAATTTTCTATCTTCCAAAATAAAGGGTCGCTACAAGACTAATGTGGAGGAGTACATTCAGAGCTTGCCACCGAATGAGCAAGTCAAGCGACCACCCCTTTTAGACGAAGAAGCGCAGAAGATATGGTTGGATGTCATCGGTGGTCCTAAAAAGAGGATGGCATACGGCCTTCCAGAGAGATAATTCCGGTGCTACAGGGCTGGATTTCAAGGTATAAGGACTTCCGCCCAGGGCGAGGCGATTGATAGGTCGACTTTCTCGTCAATGGAGAAGAAGATCGCAAAGCTGACAGCAGAGCTTGAAGAGACAAAGGCTAGAGAACAAAAGAGAGATAAACAATTTGATATCCTTCAAGTTCATCTAGAAAAGAGGGACCAACAATTTAATGTCCTTCAAGGTCAGCTGGCCAATCTTCTGAACGCTTTTAGACGGTTCTTTAGTAGTGATAGAAATACAGTTATTGATATCCTATTCTACTTATATTCCTATAACTTGTGAGTTCCAGTTATAACTACGCAAATAAAAACATTTTTTGTAAACTCATTCTTACGAAGATGCATCACTTCGTCCAAAAACCTAAAAAGTAACGTAGCTTTGGAGAGTTTCAGAATGTGGACGGGTCGCATTCAACTTGCGATTTCATGAAAGTCACGAGGACATAAATTCAACGAATGAAAAAGAATCATTCACAAATTCAAAAGACACAAAGAAACCAACTTATGCTAAGGCTCTTCTTCAGTAATCTGTATCTCCATAATTTTAGTGTAATTCCTCACCTTATCTTATCAAAAAAATAGATTATAACCCAAATCGTGAATCTCTCTGTAATGACCTGGCCGGTCGTTTTGAGAGTTAGAGACCCAATTCCCTTGTTAGCTGCTTTCCCCGTACCTATTTCTGCTATTATGTCTTGTCGGGAGGGTTTGTTTTGGATTTTTGAACGAATTGAGACATTTAGTCTCTTAATTGGAAGCATAAGTTGGAAAAGTAGACTAGATGTAGACTTATGTGTAAATGACCTTGGATTTGATTTGTTATGGTTTAGTTTAGCTGACTGAACCCAAAAAACGAGAAAATCGCCGTCAATGGTACTTTTTATTTAAATTTCAGCTCATTTAGGTGGTTTTGGACCTAGGAGCGCGTCCGGAATGTGATTTGGAGGTCCATAGTAGAATTAGGCTTGAATTGACGAAAGTTGGAATTTTGACGATTTTGGTCGGCAGAAGAAATTTTAGATATCGGGCTCGAAATGGAATTCCAGAAGTTGGAGTAGGTTCGTAGTGTCATTTTTGACTTGTGTGTAATTGAGGTCATCCGGACGAGATTTGATATGTTTCGAATCCGTGTGTAGAATATAGAAATTTCAAAGTTCATTACGCTTGAATCCGTGTGTAATTCGTATTTTTGATGTTGTTCGATATGGTTTGAAGGCTCGACTAAGTTCATATGGTGTTTTTGGATTGGTTGGTATGTTTGGTTGAGGTCCCGGAGGCCTCGGGTGAGTTTCGATTACTTAACGGGTTGAATTGAGACTTAGCAAATGGTTGAAGTTGTTGTATCTGGTATAACCGCACATGCACTTTGGGCCGCAGGTGCGGAGACGCAGAATCGGCTATGAACCGCAGATGCGGATATGGGCCTTGTCATCTGGGGTCGCAGGTGCAGTAAGGGGTCCATAGAAGCGGAAGCGCAGAAACGGGCTCGCAGGTGCGGCCCAGTGCCCCTAGATCTGGGCCCAGCCTATTTAAGTTGATTTCGCACCTGTGATAAATCTTACGCAAGTGCGGGATGCCAATATGGTCCTGGGATCGTAGGAGCGGAAATTACTGGGCAGAAAAGGGGAAGTTTGAGGGTTTGAGTTCATATCACAAAAAATCAATTGATAGCTCGGAGGAAGGCGAACTTTCGAGAGTTTTTCAAAGGAAGTCATTGGGTAATGATTCCTAACTCCTTTGTGGTTATATTCCACCAATCTATGCTTGAATTCATCATTTACTTTCGGATTCGGTGAAAAACTGAGAAAAGTTCTTAGGCCGAATTTTGGGGGTTTGATCAAGATTTCTGTATCGGATTTGAGTAATTTTGGTACGAGTGAACTCATGAGTGAATGAGTGTTCGTATTTGGTGACTTCTACCCGATTCCGAGACGTGGGCAGGGGGAGGCTTTTTGAGCGATTTTCTAATTTCTTGCTTTAACTTTGATTCCATTCGATAGATTAGTTTCTTGTATTTATATTTATATTATGTAATTGATTTTGGGTAGATTTGGGCCATTCGGAGTCGGATATTCGTGGAAAGAGCGTAATTTCGGATTGATTTGAGCTTGGTTCGAGGTAAGTGACTTGCCTAACCTTGTGTGGGGAAACTCCCCTTAGTATTGGTATTGTTTTGATATATGAGCGCCGTGTACGTGAGGTGACGAGTACGTAGACGGGATAAATGTGTAAAGCCCGATTTTCACTAAATAGTAGCTCGTCATTCCTCTTGTTTGAACTTATTAGCATGTATAGCATCCTATTAGACTAAGAAAGCATGCCTACTTTCCTTAATTGTCTACTTGAACTACGTGCAGCATGTCTTAGTGGTTTTAACTACCTTCCTTAACTTGTACTTAGGATAAATTGCAAGACTCCGTGCCATGATTGTTTAATCTTGTTATTTGGCTGCATATTTACTTTGGGACTACGAAACGGTATTCCGGGAGATCCTCCCGTACTGCATATTTACTTTGGGACTACGGAACGGTATTTCGAGAGATCTCGTTGTCTTGCATATATACTTTGGGGTTACGAAACGGTATTCTGGGAGATCCCCCTGCACTTTTACGTTTGGGACTACGAGACGGTATCTCAGGAGATCCCCTATTGAATTGTTATGTTCTGAGTTGTTGATTTTCCATGATTCTCTCCATGTTACATTTCAGTCTTTATTACTGTGATATTTCCTTTTCTTTGCTTCATTATATATACATGTTCCGATAGGTCCCTGACCTGACCTCGTCACTTCTCGACCGAGGTTAGGCTTGGCACTTACTGGGTACCATTGTGGTGTACTCACGCCCTTCCTGCACATGTTTTCGTGTGCAGGTCCAGATAACTCTTATCCGCCTCATCATTAGTGCAGCCGCAACAGCCTACCAGAGACTTCAAGGTATATCTGCCCGCGCCCGCTGATCCTCGGAGTCCCCCTCTATCCCTTATACTTTTTTCGCTCCTTCAGCTCTTTTAGACACTATATATCGCATACAGTTAGATAGTTTTTCTTAGATCTTCTGACTTGTGATTTCGGGTTTTGGGAAATATTGTGTATATTCGAGTATTGGTTTTACTTGTACATGTTGAGCGGCATTCTACCATTATATAGTATCTATTGAAGTTTAGTTGTTCAATTATTTCTTTATTTTCGTTACTTCGATGTTATTAGACTTACCTAGTTGTAGCGGCTAGGTTCTGTCACGACATCTTATGGAGGGGGAAATTAGGTCGTGACAAGTTGGTATCAGAGCTCTAGGTTCATAGGTATCGTGAGTCACAAGACGGTTTATTAGAGTCTCGCGGATCGGTACGGAGACGTCCATACTTATCTTCGGAAGGTTATGGAACTGTTAAGAACAATCATACTTCTTTGATTTCCTTATTGTGCAAGTTATTGATATCAAATTCTAAAAAATCTCTATTCTATTCTTTCTCACATATGGTGAGGACCGTGCCGGGAGATCCAACGATCAGACACTCGATCCTCCTGCCAGAGTCGCCAGAGGCCGGGGTTGGGTTAGAGGACGACCACGTGGTGAAGCCACATCACATACGCGAGCTGCGATAGAGGAGCCCCCAACAGCTCCAGCTGGAGGGCCGACACCGGAGCTTCCTATTGTTGCTCCAGCCCTCCAGGAGACTCTAGACCAGTTCATAAGCATGTTCAGCACTTTAGCTCAGGATAGATTGATTCCTATAGCTCCCGCCACATCTCAGGCTGGGGGAGAGGCACAGACTCCCGCAGCCCGTACTCTTGAGCACAGGGTCCAAGTTGATCAGGCCCCAGAGTTTATTCTTATGCCACAAGTGGCTCCGGTTCAGCATGAGCCTAGGGTAGCTTCTTTTAAGGCAGACCAGCTTAGACATGAGAGGTACAAGAAGTACCACCCACCTACTTTCAGTGGATTAGCTTCAGAGGATGCTCAGGGTTTTCTTGAGGAGTGTCATAGTATCATCCGCATTATGGGCATAGCAGATATGAGTGGATTTTCTTTTACCGTTTTCCAGCTGAGGGGAGCATCCTATCAGTGGTGGCGTGCCTATGAGCCGAGTAGCCCGGATGAGGCAGCCTCACTCACTTGGACTCAGTTCTCATATATGTTTTTCCGTGAGTATGTTTCCCAGAGCCTCAGGTATGCTTGGCGCGTAGAGTTTGAGCAGCTGCGCTAGGGTTCTTTGACCTAGGCTCTATGTATTCATATGACTTTTTATTTTGCTCCACATTTGGGGGTATCTCGAGATTCTTTGAGTTCCCTTGTTTATGTATCTACTCCAGTGGGATATTCTCTTGTTGTGGACCATGTATATCGGTCATGTTTGATTGCTCTTAGTGGTTTTGGGACAAAAGTCGATTTATTATTGCTCAGCAGGGTAGATTTTGATGTTATCTTGGGCATGGACTGGTTGTCTCCCCATTATGCTATTCTTGATTGTCACGCTAAAACCGTGATGCTGGCTATGCCAGGCTTACCGCGATTAGAGTGGAGAGGTACCTTAGAGTATACTCCCCACACAGTTATTTCATTTCCTAAGGCTCAACGAATGGTTGAGACGGGGTGTGATGCGTATTTGGCCTATGTGATAGATGTCAGTATTGATATCCCTACAGTTGAGTCTGTTCCAGTAGTGAGGGACTTCCCTGATGTGTTTCCAGCTGATCTTCCGGGCATGCTGCCCGACAGAGATATTGATTTTGGCATTGATTTGTAGTCGGGCACTCAACCCATCTTTATTCCTTCCTACCATAACAGTTTCAGGAGTTTCTTGATAATGGCTTCATTAGGCCCAGTGTGTGTCACCTTGGGATGCTCCGGTCTTGTTTGTGAAGAAAAATGATGGTTCTATGCATATGTGTATTAATTATCGCCAGCTGAGCAAGGTTACAGTGAAGAACAGGTATCCATTGCCTCGCATCGATGATTTATTTGATCAGTTACAGGGTGACAGGGTGTTTTCCAAGATTGGTTTAAGTTCAGGCTATCATCAGTTGAATATTCGGGAGCCGGATATCCCGAAGACTGCTTTTAGGACCATATATGGTCACTATGAGTTTCTTGTCATGTCTTTTGGGCTGACCAATGCCCCAATAGCCTTTATGAATTTGATGCACAGTGTGTTTCGGCCTTATCTTGACTCCTTCATCATTGTGTTTATTGAAGACATTCTGGTGTATTCCCGGACTCGGGAAGATCATGAGCAACACCTGAGGATTGTGCTTCAGACCTTAAGGGAGAAGAGGTTCTATGCAAAATTTTCTAAGTGTGAGTTTCGGCTTGACTCATTGGAATTCTTAGGTTATGTAGTATCGAGTGATGGGATCAAGGTAGATCTGAATAAGGTGGAGGCAGTGCAGAGTTAGCCTAGACCATCATCAGCTACGGAGATCCGCAATTTCCTTGGTTTGGCAGGGTATTACCGTCGCTTTGTAGAGGGATTTTCATCTATTGCAGCACCTATGACCAGGCTAATCCAGAAGGGTGCTCCGTTCAGGTGGACAGAGGAGTGCGAGGAGAGCTTTCAGAAGCTCAAGACACCTTTGGCTATAGCCCCAATATTGGTATTGCCTACAGGTTTCGGGTCTTACATTGTCTATGGTGATGCCTCGCGTATTAGTCTTGGCGCAGTGTTGATGCAGGACACTAGGGTGCATAAGAAGAATTACCATGTCCACAATCTTGAGTTAGCAGCTATTGTTCATGCCTTGAAGATCTGGTGAGATTATTTGTACGGTGTTACTTATGAGATCTACACTGATTACCGGAGTTTTGCAGCACCTGTTCAAGCAAAAGTATCTTAATTTGCGTCAACGGAGGTGGTTGGATCTACTTAAGGATTACGATATCACCATTTTGTACCACCCGAGGAAGGCCAATGTAGTGGTCGATGCTTTGAGTCGTCGGGCGGAGAGTTTGGGAGTTTGGCATATCTTCCCGCAGTAGAGAGGACCCTAGCATTTGATGTTTAGGCCTTAGCCAACCAGTTTGTGATATTAGATATTTCGGAGCCGAGCTGAGTATTGGCTTGCGTGGTCTCTCGGTCTTCTCTTTATGATCGTATCAGAGATAATCAATATGATGACCCCATCTACTAGTCCTTCATGACAAGGTTCGGCGAGGTGATGCTAGAGATATGACTATTGGTGATAATGGTGTGATGAGGATGCATGGTCGGATATATGTGCCCAATGTGGGTGGGCTTCGAGAGCTGATTCTTGAGGAGGACCACAACTCGCTGTATTCCATCCATCCGGGTGCCCCGAAGATGTAGCAGGATTTGAGACAACACTATTGGTGAAGGAGGATGAAGAAGGTTATAATTGGGTTTGTGGCTCGGAGTCTCAAATGTCATCAGATTAAGTATGAGCATCAGAAACCGGGTGGCTTGCTTCAGAGGTTAGAGATCCCATAGTGGAAGTCGGAGCGGATCACCATGGACTTCATACTTGGGCTCCCACGGACTTCGAGGAAGTTCGATTCTATTTGGGTGATTGTGGATCGGCTGACCAATTCATCTCATTTCATCCCGGTGACGACTACTTACTCTTTAGAGAGGTTGGCTGAGATTTACATCTGAGAGATTGTACGCCTTCATGGTATCCCAGTTTCCATCATTTCTGATAGAGGTACACAATTTACATCAGGGTTCTTGAGAGTCGTACAGTAGGAGTTGGGCACTAGGGTGGAGCTGAGCACAACATTTAACCCTCATACGGATGGACAGTCTAAGCGCACGATTCAGATTCTAGAGGATATGCTCTGTGCTTGTGTGATGGTGTTTGGAGGGTCATGGGACCAGTTCTTGCCACTCGCGGAGTTTTCTTACAGCAACAGTTATCAGTCCAGCATTCAGATGGCACATTATGAGGATCTGTATGGTAGGCGGTGTCGGTCCCTGGTGGGTTGGTTCGAGCGGGGCGAGGCTCGATTGTTGGGTACAGACTTGGTCCAGGATGACCGGGATAAGGTGAAGGTGATTCAGGATAGACTTCGCACAGCCCACTCCAGAAAAAAGAGTTATGCGGACAGGAAGGTTCGCGATTTAGTATTCATGTTTGGAGAGCAGGTCTTTCTTCGGGTATCTCCTATAAAGGGCGTCATGAGGTTCGGGAAGTAGGGCAAGCTGAGCCCGAGGTACATTGGTCCTTTTGAGGTATTGCGACGTGTTGGGGAGGTTGCGTATGAGATTGCTCTACCTCCCAGCCTATCATGAGTTCATCTGGTATTCCACGTTTCTATGCTCCGGAAGTACCACGGTGATCCGACTCATGTATTGGATTTCAGCTCAGTCCAGTTGGACAAGGATCTATCTTATGTTGAGGAGCCAGTGCTATCTTGGACAGGTAGGTCAGAAAGCTAAGGTCAAAGAACATTGCTTCAGTAAAGGTTCAGTGGAGGGTCAGCCGGTCGAGGAGACGACTTGGAAGACCGAGCGGGATATGCACAACCATTATCCTCATATTTTCACAGCTTCAGGCATGTCTCTATGCTCGTTCGAGGACGAATGATTGTTTTAAGAGGGGGAGGATGTAACAAGCCGACCGTTCGTTTTGAGAGTTAGAGCCCTGATCCCCCTATTAATTTCTTTCCCCGTACCTATTTCTTCTATTGTGTCTTGCCAGGAGTGTTCGTTTTGGGTTTTGGAACGAATTAAGATACTTAGTCTCTTAATTGGAAGCTTAAGTTGGAAAAGTCGACCGAATGTCGACTTATGTGTAAACGACCTTGGATTTGAATTTTTATGGTTCTGTTAGCTCCGTTAGGTTATTTTTGACTTATGAGCGCTTCCGAAATGTGATTTGGAGGTTCGTAGTAGAATTAGGCTTGAACTGGCGAAAGTTGGAATTTTGGCGATTTTGGTCGGCAGTGGAAATTTTGGATATCGGGCTTGGAATGGAATTTCGGAAGTTTTAATAGGTTCGTACTGTCATTTGTGACTTGTGTGTAAAATTTGAGGCCATTCGGACGAGATTTGATATGTTTCGACGTCGTTTGTAGAATCTAAAAATTTCAAAGTTCATTAGGCTTGAATCCATGTGTAATTCGTATTTTTTATGTGTTAGATGTGGTTTGAAGGCTTGACTAAGTTTTTATGGTGTTTTAGGATTTTTGGTATATTTGGTTGAGGTCCCGGGGGCCTCGGGTGAGTTTCGGGTGCTTAACGGGTTGAATTGAGACTTAGGAAATGGTTGAAGTTGTTGTAACTAGTGTAACCACACCTGCGCACTTTGGGTCGTAGGTGCGGAGCCGTAGAAGAAGCTATGGAACCACAGATGCGGATATGGGCCTTGCCAGCTGGAGTCGCGGGTGCGGTAAGGGGTTCGTAGAAGCTATTGGGAGACCGCAGGAGCGGCCTCGCAGGTGCGGCCTAGTGCTCGCAAATGCGAGCCCAGCCCATTTAAGTTTATTTCACACTTGCGATGGTTCTTCCGCAGACGCGATCGTGGGATCGCAGAAGTGGAAATCACTGGGCAGAAAAGGGGAATTTCGAGGTTTGAGTTCATATCACAAAAAATTCAATTGAGAGCTCGGAAGAAGGCGAAATTTCGAGTGTTTTTCAGAGGAACTCATTGGGTAATGATTACTAACTCTTTTGTGATTATATTCCACTAATCTATGCTTGAATTCATCATTTAATTTTGAATTTGGGGTGAAAATTGGAAATTTTTTAGAAAAGCTCGTAGGCCGAATTTTGGGGTTTTGATCAAGATTTCTGTATCGGATTTGAGTAGTTTTGGTACGAGTGAACTCCTGAGTGAATGGGTGTTCATATTTGGTGACTTCTATCCGATTCCGAGACGTGGGACCGGGGAGGCTTTTTGAGTAATTTTCTAATTTCTTGCTTTAACTTTGATTTCGTTCGATAGATTAGTTTGTTGTAGTAATATTTATATTATGTAATTGGTTTTAGCTAGACTTGGGCCATTCGGAGTCGGATATTCGTGGAAAGAGTGTAATTTTGGATTGATTTGAGCTTGGTTCGAGGTAAGTGACTTGCCTAACCTTCTGTGGGGGAAACTCCTCTTAGGATTGCTATTGTTTTGATATATGAGCATCGTGTACGTGAGGTGACGAGTACGTACACGGGCTAAATGTGTAAAAACCCGATTTTCACTAAATAGTAGCCTGTCTTTCCTCTTGTTTGAACTTATTAGCATGTATAGCATCCTGTTATACTAAAAAAGCATGCCAACTTGCCTTAACTGTCTATTTGAACTACGTGCAGCATGTCTTAGTAGTTTTACCTGCCTTCCTTAACTTGTACTTAGGATAAATTGCAAGACTCTGTGCCATGATTGTTTAATCTTGTTGTTTGGCTGCATATTTGCTTTGGGACTACGGAACGGTATTCTGGGAGATCCCTCTGTATATTTACTTTGGGACTATGAAATGGTATCCCGGGTGATCCCCCTGCATATTTACGTTTGGGACTACGAGACGGTATCTCGGGAGATCCCTTATTGAATTGTTGTGTTTTGAGCTGTTGATTATCCATGATTCTCTCCTTGTTATAATTAAGTCTGTATTACTGTGATATTTTCTTTTCTTTGCTTCATTATATATACATGTTCCTTTAGGTCCTGACCTGACCTCGTCACTACTCGACCGAGGTTAGGCTTGGCACTTACTGAGTACCATTATAGTGTACTCACGCCCTTCCTGCACATGTTTTTCGTGTGTAGGTCCAGGTACCTCTTATCCGCCTCATCATTCGTGTAGCTGCAGCAGCCTACCGGAGACTTCAAGGTATATTTGCCCGCACCCGCAGCTCCTCGGAGTCCCCCTTATCCCTTATATTGTTTTCCCTCCTTCAGCTCTTTCAGACACTATGTATAGCAGACAGTTAGACAGTTTTTCTTAGAGCTTGTGACTCATGATTCTGGGTTTTGGAAAATATTGTGTATATTCGAGTATTGGTTTTACTTATATTGTCGAGCGGCATTCTACCATTATATAGTATCTATTGAAGTTTAGTTGTTCAATTATTGCTTTATTTCCGCTACTTCGATGTTATTAGGCTTACCTAGTCATAGCGACTAGGTGCCGTCACGATGTCTTATGGAGGGGGGAATTGGGTCGTGACACTCTCAGTATGTACATTGAACAACTCCAACAAGGAATCCACTCAGTTGTAACATTTGATGTAGCTGGATTTGGCATATGCATTGTGATTACACGTTTAGCAAGTTTTCTAAGATCTTTAGGTTTTTAATTTGATCAGGTACCTTTTTATTAGTATCTACAAGTTTTACAAGAAGAATATATGAAACAATCGAAGTATAAAAATGACAATACTTCGATTTATAAACGTAGTATTCCTCTTGCCATCCAATATGACATCGGGCGGATTGGTATCAAATTAGTGATTACCGGACGGTTATCGGGTGATTTATTGTCTAAATCAAATAAAAAATAAAAAAAGAAGCTGAGAATTAACGATAAGGAAAAATTTGGAGTAAAGCATTACATCTGCTCGGTGCTCGCCGCTCTCTAGTCGAGAATTTATATAATCCAGTTGTTTTTAACAATGCTGCTAATAACAATTCATGTATAGAGAGAGATATAGGTTTTCAATCTCAATAGACAATTCTTTTAAAATAAAGCTTTTTTTTCTTTGGAAGGAAATGATGATCAACATCTTTTGTTGATCATATAGTTCAAGATTGTGTCTTAAGCATATGCACTCTACATTGAGATTTGAATTGAGAGACTGACTGCAGGGAGAGACTCACTGATGCGGGCTGAATTGAGATTTGATAAATTAGGAATTTCGGGTTTCAAATATTATTTTATTTACATAGGGATAAAAGTGTAACTATAAAAATTTTTAACGGGTTAACAATTTATCCAGTAAAGTAATTGAGTGATCCGTCCCAAACTATTAAGCTGTTAATTATAAAATTTCAATCTGTTCACCAACCATTATCCCGATAATTAGATAACATTAAGCTAATAAGCTATTTTTGCGGTTCGATTAACGGTTACAGTTTGGTTTTAAATAGCCCTAAATACAGTAAGAAAATTCAAAGAAAACTATATCGAAGGAATAGAAAGATCGCCTTTATTAAAATAATTTAAAAAAAAATTATGATGGGAGCTACGGAAGTAAAAGGTTTCATGACTTTGTTAGCAAGACCTCTAGCTTTCTAAGGGTGTGTTTGGTATTTTTCGAAAAATATTTTCTAATTTTTCCGTATTTGGTTGGCTTTAATATTTTGGAAAATATTTTCCTTATGAACTCATTTTCCTCCAATTGGAGGAAAATGTTTTCCTTACCAAGAGAAGGAAAAATATTTTTCAGAACTCCTTCTCAATCTTCCCCACCCTATTACCTACCATTTTTTTTTTTTGAAATTTCAACTATCTGTTTTTTCATTTTTCTGCACTCCACCCCGCACAAAAAAAAGTTTATTTTTAATTTTATTTTTTTAATTTCAATTTTCTATTTTTTTTTTTTGTTTTTCTGCACACAACCCCCCCCCCCCCCCCCCCCCCCTTTTTAAATATATTTTTCAGTTTTAGTTTTTTCATTTTTCAGTTTACAGGTTCGAAATTTTACAAGTTCCAAAGTTATGAGTTCGGAGGTTTATGTGCTTGGAAGTTTACATTTCGAAATTATAAAATTTACGGGTTCGAAATTTTGCGGTTTTGAAAGTTTAGCGGTTCGAAAGTTTATGAAATTCGTGGGTTCGGAAGGTTATCGGTTCGAATTTTTATGGCTTTATTTTTGTCATATCTAAATTATTTATGAATACTCTTGAGAAGCCATTTTCCTTAATTTGCGTACCAAACACCAAAAAATGAATAAGATTACTACTTGTTTTCAAAGAAAAATTTTCGTTATGCCAAACACACCCTAAAGCTCACTTCATATTACAGTGTGTACCTATACTTTAAGAAAATTAGTATTCGTAGCTATATTTGAATTTTATAGCAAATATACCCATTATATTGAAACAAGATATTAATTTTTCGAACTGAAATAAATGAGCAACATGTTCTAATAGCTCAGTTGGTTAGAGTACTCGCTAGTAAAAGCATGTTGAGAGTTCGACCCACACCGAGAGAATTATATTTTTCTGTATTTATGTATTTTATCTTGGTTGTATTTGTCACACGAATTGGACGTTGTATCTTTTGTATACACTCATGTATTTTGCCATGTTTGTATTCATCACGTGAACAAATAGAGTTGATACCGTTTGTTTTTGTTGCGCGAATGAATATATTTGCGTGAACGAATACAATTTACACAGGCTGTATTCGTTGCACATTTGAATACAAGTGATACTAATAACAATTGACAGTAGCTATGAATGGTAATTATGAAAGCTATATGATGTTTTAAACGTCAATGCCACACAAGCGAGGGGGAGGATGATCTGTGTGGTGTCTAATTTTTGCGTGCACTGATCATAGAAGGACCTAGTTCTTCTAAGTGTTCCTTAACCTACTGTTGCTGAAATAGTAAATGAGGAAAGTAAGGAATACAAGTATTTTTACGTGAAAAATGCCCGGCTCAAAAGGTAAAAAAACCACAACCTACTACTCAGTAGGATTTTCCCCAACACTTTACTAAATCACTTATCCAAAACAACATTTACAAAATTCTTTGTAACCCTAAGGTTTAACTCTAATCTCGTTGTGGCAACTAGCCTCTAACTGTTGCGACAACTTCAAGTTAACTCTAACTTGAATACTCAGAGTACCTAATACAATTGCTTCTATATAAAGTTGAGAGGTACAATTTGAAAACCACCTACTATAATGAAACTAGAATAAAAGAAAGACACTTGGAACTGGTTCTTCTATTTGGTTCATGTAGCTTCAGGTTCGCACACTTGAATCACAAAAGAACTACTTGCGAAATGACTTGCTATTTTGCTCTCAACTCATGTTGAACTTCAGCTCTTGTGCGTACCTGTAGAATGAGAACATCCTGCAATGTATAAAGTTAGTAGACTAAGAAATAACTAGAGTTCCAAAGCTATACTCTTCCTTGGTGGAAGAGTTCTAGTTAACTTCAACTTCTAACTCATTCCTTATTTTAGATAGTGTTCTCTTTGAGTAAGGAGTCCTTCTACTTATCAATTATGCAACCTTTTGGTGATAGCAAACTCAGTGCTTTTCATAAGCGCAGGCCTTGTTTCAACTCAACTCAGCTCAACATCAACACAAAGTTAGAACACTTTGTCGTTTTAAAGTCACTAATCATCAAGGACTAGGTTCATTAGGTTATAAACATCACAGTTCAAAGTAAAACCACAACATAATTCCCCATTTTGGCATCATCGAAAAGTTGAATAATAATGTCAGATAACTATTTTAATAGAAATTACTCATGGCCACTGGGGATACTTCAAATGCAATCATGGATTCAGTTTTCTCTTTATCAATCTAAGAATATTAGCCATCTAAGAAATATCAACACACAATTTGAGCAAAAGCAGTGAATTTTATTGGCTGATAAGATCGTTCCACAAAGCATAAAAAGAAATAAAAACACTAGATCATGAGCAAAAGAAACAAAAAAATCCCATCTGGGTCACCGGTTGGTCTAACTAAGCTAGGACGCTTAAGGCTGGGAAGGACCAGGTTCTTGGTTTTATGTTTGAAGAAGTTTCAGCATATCCTGAAGAGTGCCATCATTCTTCTCCTTTTCTTTTGCCAGCTTAGCTCTCATAGCATCTCTCTCAGTCTTTACTTCTGCCAACCTCTTCTTCAGCCTATCAATTTCAGCATCCTTAGCTTCACTTTCTTGCACCAAAGCTCACACCTTGCTGTTCACTGGTATCTTTTTGGATGAACCAAGTTCTTTGGGAGTGGTTTGGACTTCACAGTCACAAGCAGTTAGAGTGTTTGCCCCAAAATGATCCTTGCTTATGCCAACTTCCCATTTCTTGATGGGTACCTTGAAGTGTGCAAGTACAACCGTGAGAATAAAATAATAGGGTATGGCGTGAGGTTTGGTGCCATTTAGAACCCTATCAAGAAGCTGAATTATAAATACATGCCAATTGATTTTCGTCCTACTGTCCAAACATTCCATAAGGACCAGGTCCATAAATGTAGCAATGTGCCTCATTTCCTGCCTAGGTAGGACAACTTTGTTAACAAATTCGAACAACACTTTGTGGAGTGCCTTTATCTCACTTTTATACACAGCCTTGGGCTCAAGAGATTTATCATTGTCACCAAACTTTCTTGTAATGGCAAGGGCAGTAGGGAGATTCTCTAGACTTCACTATTTGAGCTTCTTATAATCATTGTAACCTTCAGCAGGTACGCCTAAGATCACTCCCAGTTCTTTAGCATCAAAACCCAATGTCACCCCCTTTACCACACTGGTGACCCTACCATCTTTGATCTCACAATTTTCTATGAACTCCACAATCTCAGTTTTGGCCAGCTTTCCATCTATCTGAAGGACCATGTCCTTCCATCATTGCAATTGTAACTTCTCCAACAGCATTACCATACCTTTCTCCTCCAAGTCCCTGAAGAGTCTACCTTTCAAGATGGTTATCTTCCCAAACTTAACCATCTAGTCCTTCTCAGCATCATATTTTTCTTCTTCTTCTCCACTCCATTCCTCTTCCTCCACTATTTTCACTTCTCTTGGTTCAATGAAGACCTGGTTCTTTTAGCCAAAGTATAAGGCTCCGCAGACATAGTTTTTGAAACAGACTTCTTTGTGGAATTCTTGGCTTTCTTTTCCTTTGGAGTCACAACCTCCATTTATTCTGTCTTCTCTCATCTCGAAAGACCAGGTCCATCTCGTTAAATTTCAACAGCATCAATAGGCTCAACCTTACTCTACTTCTTATGACTCGTTGTAGCTCCTCCTCTTGTAGGAGGAATATCTATAGGGATAGAAGAGGCAATCTTTCTCTTCTTGTTTTCCCCTTGTAGTTCCAGGAATTTGACTCCTAAATTCCTTTTCTTTTAAGGATTATACTTTCAGTCACCTTTTTCAATAGGTCTGTGAGAGTTTCCTGGTCAGATGGAACAAGTTCTTGAACACCCTTCCTTAATCGAGCCAACCCTTCAACAACTTCTATAGACCCACTTCCCCCTTTTTCTTTTATACTTTCTCCAGCATATTCCTCACTCCACACTACCATTGCTACTGTTTCTTCAATCACAGTAGTAGGATTGGGTGAAACTTCAGTCATTAATTTTCCCATACCCCTCACAAAACCTTGAACACCCTCACTCTCTTTTTCTTTTCTCTTTTTATCTTTACCACCTATTCTCCCAGACTCAATAATCTCAACCCCAACCACATTTCCCACCAGAATGAACCTATTATCCAAATTTGCAGCAACCTCAAAGATGATTTCAGTAG
The DNA here is from genome assembly GCA_005239505.1 of Nicotiana paniculata. Taxonomy (NCBI): domain Eukaryota; kingdom Viridiplantae; phylum Streptophyta; class Magnoliopsida; order Solanales; family Solanaceae; genus Nicotiana; species Nicotiana paniculata. The sequence goes on along the minus strand of MDKI01225505.1, from coordinate 23,906 downwards.
TAGTATTTGGGCCAGATGTTACCTGTTCTGTTTCAGACAAAATAGTTTCTTCTCCCTCAGTAGCAGATTTGAGTGATTCATCATATTTCTAGGGTTCTTCCTCTTGACTTGCTTTCAATTTTTCATTAATTTTCTTGATTTGTTCTCTTCCCGCAACAACCTTGCGAGCAAGCATCTTGACTCTGCTTTCTTAGAGGTGGGCGTGGTGAAAGGTGTGATAGATGGTGTGGGTGTGATTTCCTTGGGTGGTGATGTGGGATTCTCAAAAGGGTTATCCATTTCTGTGCTTAGGTATGAGAAAATATGAGTTTGAGTGTGTTTGGAAGATGAGAGAAGGTGGAGAGAATTTTGACGGCTTGAGAATTAGAAGTGAAGAAACACTAAGGCCTAATAAATTTAAGAAGGGGGTGTTTAATTGGGTAACAACATCATTTTTTAGAAGTCTAATCAAACTGAAATTCAGTTTGAAAAGACGTTGAAGTGTGACCCCGGAATCTAGGAACTTAATGTGGTTTTGGACTCTTTATGAATGAAACTGGTTCATTTCATAATGGATATGTTCAAAAGGATTTGCGATTAAATGGGACTCTCCTCTTAATCATGATCCAAATATAATTATTCCAAAATATGCATATTGGAGAATACGTATCAAGTAATCTTGATGAACTAGGTTCTTCACTGAGAAATCTCTTGTGTAATCTGAATTTTCCAAGAAAAGAGAGGTAATATCATTAGAGATTAATGAGTCATTTTAGCATATGACACAAGAGTATACTGATGAAAGTATGAGACTGGGAAAAATATAATCTAATTATGAAAACAAATTCACAATTTTCTAACCAATTTTGAGTTAGAACTGGTTCCTTTTAGGTGATCTTAATCATCCCTAACTCTAACATGTTCCTTACAAAGTGATCTCTACTTAGGGGTTTTCTGAATATGTCAACTATTTGCTTGTCAGTAGCACGAAATTCCATAGTGATCAGACTTTTTTCATAGTTATCCCTTAAAAAGTGATGCCTAACATCTATATGCTTCGTTTTTTTGTGATGAACTGGGTTCTTAGTCATACCAATTATGTTGATGTTACCACATAAGATGAGAATACAACTTACATAAATTCCAAAGTCCATTAAGTGTTGTTTGATCTACCAAAATTGAGAACAACCTGAGGCAGCAGCAACATACTCATCTTCAGTAGTAGATAAGGCCACAATTTTTTGCTTTTTGGTGGCCCAAGACACAAGACATGAGCCAAGAAAGTGTGCCATACTTGATGTGCACTTTCTATCCACAAGAAAACCTGTATAATCAACATCAGCATAACCCACTAGATTGAAATTACTACCTTTTGGATACCATAGACAAAGGTCAGTGGTGCCTTTTAGATATCTCAAGAACCTCCTGATAGCAGTCAAGTGAGACTCTTTTGGATTTGCCTGAAATCTAGCACAAAGGCCTACACTAAAAACAATGGCAGGTCTGCTAGTAGTGAGATACGACAAAGAGCCAATCATTCCCCTATACAACTTCTGATCAACAAGTTCACATGTATCTAATTTTTTGGCTGTTGCAGGAGTGTCAATTTCTTTGGAATCTTCCATTTTGAAACTTTTAAGCAACTCTTTTACATACTTCTATTGATGGATCATAGTTCCATTTGAATTTTGTTTAATTTTTAAGCCTAAAAAGAAATTAAGCCCACCTATCATGCTCATTTCAAATTCACTCCCCATTAGTTTAGCAAACTCTTTACTTAACTTATCAGTAGTTTCTCCAAAGATTATATCATCAACAAATATCTAAATTAACAAAAGATCTTTACCTTTTTCTTTCAAGAATAAAGTCTTATCAATTTTACTCTCTTGTAGCCATGGTCAAGCAGAAATTTTGATAATCTTTCATACCATGCTCTTGGAGCCTGCTTGAGTCCATAAAGTGACTTATCAAGTTTGTAAACATGATCAAGGCATTCCTTGCTTTCGAAGCCTGGAGGTTACTTGACAATCTTCCTTTAGATAGCCATTGAGGAAGGAACTCTTGACATCCATCTGATGGAGAGTGAATTCCATGTAAGCACCAAATTCTATGAGGACTCTAATTACTTCCAATCTTGTAACTGGAGAAAAGGTTTCATCATAGTCTATGCCCTTCGCTTGACTATATCCTTGGACCACCAATCTTGCCTTGTTCCTTGTAACTGTTCCATATTCATCAAGTTTGTTTCTGAAGACCCATTTTGTGCCAATTATTGATCTATCCTTGGGTCTTAGTACCAGATGCCAAACTTGACTTCTCTCAAATTGATTGAGTTCATCTTGCATTGCATTCACCACTCTGCATCATGCAAAGCCTTAGCAACATTTTTAGGTTCAATAAGAGATAAAGAAGCATCAAAATCACAAAGATTCTTCAATAAAGATCTCATTTTGATTCCAAAGGTTGGATAAGTAATTATATTCTCAAATGGGATGAGAACTTTGATACATGTAAGGTTTCACAACCAGCTGGTTTCCTATAGATGTTCCTCCAATGTTTTGTTGCCGAGGAACAGGTTCATGGACAGGTTCCCTCGGGGTTTGAGGATTACTTCCTCTTTGTTATGTTCCCCCTGTCATGTTGCATTGGGTGGAAGGACCTATTCTATCACTTTTTCCTTCCTCTAGTGCAGCTTCAGTATGGTCTGTGGTTTCATTTGAGTTTCTTACCAACCTAGTTGCTTCATCATCATGTTTCTGCCTCTCAGAAAGAATGTAATTTTCATCAAAAACCACATGTAAACTTTCTTCTACTCACATATTTTTCTTTTTATAGATCTTATAAGCTTTACTATGTGAAGAATACTCCCTCATCACTTCTGGGATCAAACTTACCTAGGGAGTCTCTACCATTATCTCTCACAAAGAACTTGCATCCAAATTCCTTAATATGGGATTTGTTTGAATTTCTCCATTTAAGTAATTAATAGGGAGTTTTCTCTATAAGAGGTCTAGTCATGCACCTATTTATGATGTAACATGCAGTGTTCACAGCTTCTGCCCAGAAACTATGGGGTAATTTACTAGAAAGAAGCATAGTCCTAGCCATATCTTCAAGTATCCTATTCTTTCTTTTAACTACTCCATTTTGTTGTGGAGTCCTATAAGCAGAAGAATTATGATCTATGCCATGTTCATCCCAATATTCGGCAAATTTAGCATTCTGAAATTCAATACCATGATCAGACCTAATTGATGCAAGTTAATTACCTATTTGTTTCTGCATTTTTCTAACAAAAGAAGTAAACATGTCAAATTCTTCATCTTTAGATGTTAAAAACAATATCCAAGTAAACCTAGAATTATCATTAACAAGAACCATTATATATCTCTTACCACATCTGCTTAATGTTCTCATTGGATCACAAAGATCCATTTGTACCAGTTTCGTCGTCATGGTGGTGCTTACCACTTTCTTTCTTTTAAAAGAAGATATTACCTGCTTCCCCCTTGCACAAGCTTCACAAACTTTATCTTCCTTGAACTTAATGTTAGGCAGTCTTATCACTAAGTCCTTGGAGACTAGTTTGTTGAGTTGACTTAGACTAGCATGTCCACGTCTCTTGTGCCAAAGGAGGGGATCATTATCCAACACACTTAAGCAAGTGAGTTCATTTTCTGAAAGTGTGGACATATCTACAACATATATGTTGTTTACTCTTTTACCCTGCAAAACTATCTTGTTAGTGGTAAGATTGATCACAAAGAATTTGGTAGATGTGAATGCTACCATGTTACGTTTATCACACAATTGTGATACACTAATTAGAATGTACTTCAGTCTGTCTATCAAGTGGACGTTCTCAATAGAGTGAGAATCAGTCTTTCCTACCTTTCCAGCTGTCTATCAACTAGTTTGGGTACCTTTCTATGGGCAAAAAGATGAATCAAATTTTTTTAACCAAACTTGGTAGCCTATTCTTCCCTTGAACAAATTCTTTGTTCTTTTGACTTGCCTTTTCTTTTGTAATGCATTCACTTTTATAGTGACCTGTTTTACCACAATGTGTACATATCTTGTTCTCAGGAAGTGTAAGGTACTTGCTTTTGGGATCCCATTTAGATGCCATATTCCCAAAGCCAGCTCCTCTTATGTTTCTACTATGGTGTTCCTGTAGCCATGAAAGTGCATCAGAGGACCTGTTCTATTTACAAGTTATGTCTAGCTTATGCTTGACCTTGCTTAGATCCTCCTTTAGGATTCTCACCTGCTCATCCCTTTTATACAACCCATCTTTCATTTTTCCTACATTTTCTTCTAGAGTAAGTTGTGCGTGATCAGCTGTCTTTTTACCTGTTCCTAATTTCAGTTTTAGATTTTCATATCTGAGTTCTAGGACAGTTGAGTCAAGCGCGTGAACCTGGTTCTTCAATACAGTATTTTCGCTTACAGTTTCACTAACTCTCAGTTCCAGGTTTTTGCACTTAGCCTTCAAAATCACACATTCTTTAGACAAATGTTCCTTTTCATTGTTTACATCCTCAGATTCATCAATTAATTCAAGAAGTAACTCAGATAACCTTTCTTTAGACAATAATTTAATCTTTTCTTTGAGATGAATTACACTTACCTCGATTTCCTTATCAGATTCTCCAATGACCACAAGTGCTTGTTCATCCCCATCATCATCATCTGAGTTTTCATCTAAGCTTTCTCCCCAAGCAGCGATCATAGTCTTGGTTGATCCTTTGCTTTTCTTGGGTTGAATCTTTTTCTTCTTCATATTCCTTCTTTCAGCTCTTTCCTTCTTCCATTTAATTTCCTATTGAGGACAGTTCTTGATGTGATGATCAGTCTTTCCACACTTGTGGCATCCTTCATTGGGTTGCTTCTCAGAAAATTTTGACTTACTATAGCTTCTACTTCTTGAAGGACCCTTTCCTCTCCTCGGGTACTTCTTGAAATCCTTGGTGATAATAGCCATTTCATCATTTCTATATCAGAGTCTTCAGTGATTCTGAGTGGCAGGCTCCTTTCCTTCTTAGGTACATCCTTTTTCATGGTTTGCCTCCCAAGTTCGTAGGCAATAAGATTTCCAATTAATTAATCTAGTGGGAGAGTGACAATGTTCTTTGATTCCTGAATGGTAGAGATTTTTCTCTCCCAAGTAATAGGCAGAACTCTTGTCAATATCTTTTCCATAGCAGAGATATATCTTTGGATTCTGCTGTACTCATCTGGAACAAGTCCACAAATAAGCCATTTCTTGGATTTAGCGTTTTTCTACCATTTTTTTCAAGTTCTCGACAGTGCAATCAACTCTTGTCTTTGGCACATCTACTCCTTCAACATTTTTCTTCAAGGTAGCCAGTGGACCATCGGTGAGAATGTCCCATAGCTCATAGTCCTCTCCTATAATGTGATCTCACATCCTGTTTTTCTACCAAGAGTAGTATTGGCCGTTGAAGAGTGGTACCGACCAGTGGATTGCCCTTCCCAGTTTCCAGGTGGTGCACTCGTCTTGATCTCTCCTAAGGTGTTAGCCTCTTCTAGGATAATCGGCTCTGATACCAATTGATGGTTTAAATGTCAATGCCACATAAGAGGGGAGGGGGGGGAATAATTTGTGTGGTGTCCAATTTTCCCATGCACTGATTATAGAAGGACCTGATTCTTCTAAGTGTTCCTTAACCTACTGTTTCTGAAATAGTAAATAGAGAAAGTAAAGAACACAAGTATTTTTACGTGTAAAACACTCGGCTCAAAAGGTGAAAAAACCACGACCTACTACTCAGTACGATTTTCCCCAGAACTTCACTAAATCACTGAGCCAAAAACCATTTACAAAACTCTTTGTAAACCTAAGGATTAACTCTAATCCCGTTGTGAAAACCAGCCTCTAACTGTTGCAACAACTTCAAGTTAGCTCTAACTTGAATACTCAGAGTACTTAGTGCAATTGTTTCTACATAAGGCTAAAAGGTACAATTTGAAAATCAACTACTATAGTGAAACTAGAATAAAAGAAAGACACTTAGAACTGGTTCTTCTATTTAGTTCATGTAGCTTCAGGTTCGCACACTTGAATCACACAAGAATTGCTTGCAAAAAGCCTTGCTATTTTGCTCTCAACTCACGTTTAACTTCATCTTTTGTAAGTACCTGTAGAATGAGAACATCTTGCAATATATAGAGTTGTGGAAGAGTTCTAGTTAACTTCAACTTCTAACTCCTTCCTTATCTTGGATATCTCTTTGAGTAAGGAGTCATTCTCCTTATCAATTATGCAACATTTTCGATCAGGAGATATCAGATATGACAAGTTAAGCTAATCTCCCTCACGTGTATTCCTTATGCATGAATTTGCCTGTGTCTGTGTACACTATCGATGGACCTGATTCATACTTGAGTTCCTTTGTCAATCATTAAAACAAACTTCACTTGGACCAACACTATAACTACATATAGTAATTAGGCTCTAGACCGTAGTGCTTTATAAAAGTTCCTCCAAAAGTTTTTACCCTCAACTGAAACATATTAGGAAAAAAAGTATGGTAAAAAAAAATTGTAAGTAGTGAAAAAGCACGACATAATGGCCAACCTGTTGTATTGCTCCCGTTGGCAGCCAATCCCTTCTCTCCAACTAAAAGCTTCCTCTTAAACCTAGTACTAAATCTGGACGTCAATTTGCTCAAGAATATATGTCAGATCAATTGCTCATACATATGATAGACTTGATATTTGAAAGATGCAACATACATTAATGCGTATTAAAATCTGAATAGATATCTCCTTTGAAATTAATTGGTTCAAGCATTAAATATTTCGCAACTTATTAGCAATAACTTAATTAAAATTTTATTTGGTTGAACAAGAATGGCAGCTAGATGTCCGACTTACAACAGAAAGTAATTACGTTCCAGATTCTACAGCTTTAACTGAAATATTGTTTATTGAATTTTGTGTTTCATTAACCAAATGTGCCTTCCTGCAGATTCCCTCTAAATTCAGCCTTTTTCTGAAAAGATCAAAAAGAAAATTAAGCTTACTATCTTCAGGCTTCCGCTATCTATATAATATGTGAATATCGTTCATGAAATTAATTCACAATACTTTAGATATCTTTTACTTCTTTTAAGAGTAATGCCAAATGCATAGGCATTAGTTATTTTTCCTAAAATTTAGTAAAGAATGATCGTTAAATATTTACTTTTATAATTATGATTAGGAATATATTTTCCTTGCAGAGGACTACACTTAAAAGGTTTGAAGCACAAATTAATGCCAATAAGTACATCTGAAGGTAAAAGAGATTATGTCTATGAAGCAAGCGAAGTGGTTATGAAAAATATAATGGGTGATTATATTTACCCAAGGGCTTCCGTAGGACGAATTATTTAATGCCATGAAAAACAAGAGCAAGACAATATGACATAACACAACCTTTTCAATGGTATTACTTTTAAATATTAATATACGAAGAAAATTAATTAGGAGCCTCAGCATACTTTGAAGAATCTTAGACTCAACTTAGCACAAGCTTTATATGATTTTCTTAACTCCATCATCTGCAAATTTACATGTAGTTTATGTTGGGTTTAAGCTTCTTAGAGCTTAAAAGAGTGTAATAGGAAATGGAGGAAAAAATTAAATTTTCATTTTTCCTCATTAACCAAGAGACATTGTCTCATATTGAGGAGGAAAAGACTTTTGATATATATATATATATATATATATATATATATATATATATATATATGCAGTTGCTCTTTTTTAGCTCTTAAAGAGTTACAAAGAAGGCAAGTCCCGTGTTGTCGTCCTCGCTCGGATTCGGATGGTTAATTAATTTCTTGGACCAAATTTATTTGTTAATATTAATATTAACGTAATATTATTTAAATCCAAATTAGCCGTTCTTTTTCTTCCGTGTTTTGATTCTCGTTTTATTTTGCGTAAAAAGTCATTTGCATAATGATCGTTTTACGTGAACAGTCATAACAGACATTCTGAAGAGTTGCACCTCTTCGTTTAAACTCAACATGTTAGTTATAAATAGCAGATTATTCACTCAGATTTTCTTTATGAAAATTCTGATTTCTCCTTCTTTCTATTGTTTTAATAGAAAAGAAAGCAGTGAGTGAGATTTACTATTGTTCTTTGCGTTTGTTATCACTGGGGTTTGAAGTACCGCTACACCAGTGAGGTTATCCGTTCTATACTGGGAAGGAATAATCCTAAACCTCAGGTACTAGGAAGGAATTAAGTTCCTTAAGGAATCACTGTGAATTCAGTGGGTTCGATTAATTCTGTTCTTCTGCATTTCTGATTTTATATTGTTTCAATTTTTGAATATATTTTCGAATACAGAATACTAACAGTATATTTAAATAAATAAAAAAGAAGAAGAATAAGAAGTAGCTTATAAGTAACACTACACCTAATATAAGCACACAAACGAATAAGGCCAGTTTACTGCTAATTGGGCTAATAGTATGTTTGACCGAACTTCTCTAAAATTAAACACTTCTTTTATTAAATACAATATGCTTTTTTAAATTTGAGGTGTTTGACCAAGATTTTGGAAGAAAATAAATATTTTTGAGTAGAATCACAAATAATTTTTAAGAAGCAGAAAAAAGTACATTCTCCCCAAAAGCACTATTTGATTATTACTTTTGAGAAAAATACACTAAAAATTATTTTTTGAAAAGTTTGGCCAGAAAAATTGATTCTAAAAAGTGTTTTTCAAATTAATTAGCCAAACACAAAATGCTTCTTACCAAAAGTATCTTTTTGAAAAACACTTTAAAAAGCTATAAGCCTATTGCTATTTAATAACAATATATTGCTTTTTAAAAAAAAATTTATTTGAACAACGGTCCTCCAAATAATATGAATATGTGGATATTTATCACGACCCAAATTCCCACCGTCGGGACTGTGATGGCGCATAAACCTGCACTTGCTAGGCAAGCCAACATTAGAGATTTACAGCATAAAAAAAATCTTAAAATTTGCGGAGAATCACTACAATTCAATACATGATAATTTAATAAAGAAATGAAAATTCATAATAACACTGCGCATATGATATTTTTATATCTATCTACCCATGATCTAGAGTCACAACTCACGGACTACTATGATTTATCTACAGGTATTTGGCTGAAAGAAAAGTGTATCACTGTTTATGAACTAAAGAAAAACAGTAATAAGCATATAGGAGGGGACTTCAGGAATCTGCGGACGTCGGCAGATCTACCTTGGGTCTCCTACGTAGAAGTCAACTACAAATCTCAGAATCAGCTCGGACCGATACCTGGATCTGCACAGAAAGTGCAGAGTACAGTATCAGTACAACCGACCCAATGTACTGGTAAGTGTCGATCCTAACCCCGACGAAGTAATGACGAGGCTAGGACAAGACACCCACATATAACATGTACAGTATGATCATGCTAATGGCAACAACAGTGATACAAGAATAGGGCAGGAAATAATGGGAAGGGGACATACAGTGGGGGTTTACATTTTAAGGAGTAAGAAACAATGATAAGACAAAATTAAACAATAAACCTTAAACGAATTAAGCAAATAAAACAGCAAAGGAGAACTGCACGACATCACCCTTCGTACTTTTACTCTCAACAACAGCACGACATCACCCTTCGTGCATTAAATCTATCATAATACACACAACATCATCCTTTGTGCTTTATCACTCACAGAACATGGCACGGCATCATCCTCTTGCATTATCACTCACAAAACATGTCACGGCATCATCCTTCGTGCATTATCACCCACTCACAAATATGGCACATCATCACCCTTCGTGCTTTACACTCTTCCTCACCCAAACAAAGATCAATAGCAACAGAGATACAGAAATATCATAAATCAGTCTCACTTTAATATTTAATTCCACAATATCGATTTCAATCTTGAGTCAATACTCAACAAGTTCCAATTTCCAGTAAAAATAGGATAAGAAATGTCCAATGCATCGATTAACCGAGCTAAACAAGGACAAGTTGATTTAAACTACCACAGTTACTACAATAGGACTCACTGGCATGCTATGACTCGACAACAACGTATAGGTGCATGTCACCTCACCTATACATTGAACTCAACAACCAAGCATGTAGCAAATAGTCAATCAACACTTAATCCCTCAAGCTAAAGTTAGACACGACACTTACCTCGATCCACAGGTCACTCCCTGTTCAAGTATCGCTTTTCCTCTAGAATTCACCTCCAACTCACTCGTATCTAGTCATAATTAGCTCAATCCATCAATTATCGCTAAAGAAATCAATTTCAATTAACTATTATTGATTTCCCAAAAATTTTCCCAAAAAGTCAAAAAATCGACCCCGGGCCCGCCTGGTCAAAACCCAAGGTTCGGACCAAAATCCGTTTACCCATTCACCCCGATCCCGAATATGTAATTAGTTTCGGAATTCGACCTCAAATTGAGGTCTAAACCCCCAAATTTGTAAAATTCTCAATTCTCCTAAAATCCCTAATTTTTACCTTTAAAGAACAAAATTTAGGACTAGGAATTCAAGGAATGATAATTGAAATTGAAGAAAACGAGTTAAGAAGTGAAAACCTATGATTTGGTGTTGAAATTCCTCTTAAAAAATCGCCCTAGGTCGAGTTTTAGTGATGAAAAATGAAATTTGGGACTAAGTCCCGATTTTATTCTATTTTGAAAAACACTGGACAGGTCTTCATCGCGTTTGCGAGAGACCTGTCGCGATCTCAATGCACAGCGGCCCAAAGGCCTACGCATTCGTGAATACCTCCTCCCGTTCGCGAAGGCTATGCCCCCCTCGCCTTCACGTTCGCGAACCACTGGTCGCGTTGGCGTAGAAGGTTTGACTGACCCCTCCCCCAAGTCCCTAACCCTCCGTGTTCGCGTGGAGCTGGTCGCGTTCGCGAAAGGTAAAGCCCCCATCATCTTGCGTTCGTGACCCGGTCTCCGCGTAGAAGAAACTCCTCCCAACCCAGCTTACACTTCAGGATCACGAGAGTGCTTCGCGATCGCGAAGAACAAAATCCCTGGGCACCAGAAATAGCTGAAACACCAGAATTTTCCAAGTGTCAAACTATCCGTGGCCTATCCGAAATTCACCCGAGCCCTCGCGGATCCAAACCAAACATGCACAAGAGTCTAAAAATATCATATTGACTTGCTTGTGCGATCAAATCGCCAAAATAACACCTAGAACTACGAATTTAGCACCAAAGCCCATGAATTTCTCAAGAACACTTTAAATTTACTATTTTCTCAACCGAAGGTACGAATCACGTCAAATCAATTCTGTTTCTCACCAAATTTCACAGACAAGATTAAATATCATAACGGACCTGTACCGGGCTTCGGAACCAAAATACGGACCCGATATCATCAAAATCAAGCATTAAGCAAATTCTTTAAAATCATAAATTTTCTGTAATTCAATTTTAGTCAAAAATTCATTTCTCGGGTTAGGGATCTCGGAATTCGATTTCGGGCATAGGCCCAGATCCCGTATTTCACTATGGACCCACCGGAACCGTCGAAACACGGGTCCGGGTCCGTTTATTCAAAACGCTGACCGAAGTCAACGGAAATCACTTTTAAATGCCAAAAATTATTATTTCTTCAATTTTCCACATAAAAGCTTTCCAGAATTACGCCCGAACTACGCCACGCAAGTCGAAATGGGTAAAAATAAAAATTTTAAGGCTAACAAGTGCAGAATAGAGACCTAAACCACAAGATGATCCCTTTGGGTCATCACAATATTTGAAAATCATTTGAATTCAATTGTCAATTTTACTGTACATCCCTAATCAGTGGAGGTACCAAAATTATAGCGGAGTTTATATAGTCTATATTTTTTTCTCAAGGGTAATCGAGGTTTAAAGATGAAGTTGAGAAATAAAATGACGCAAAACCAGCATTGGCTCACTCCAATTGTATTATTTTATTTATTTTTCATCAATTAACAATTTAAAATTTACTTATATGCATTGCTATAATAATTATATCTAAAAATAAAATTTTATCTAAGATTCATGGTACGTCATTCTAGTTGACGAAAACGTCTCAACAAAATCAAGTGTCAAAACTTGTGATGACCCAAAAGGTCATCCCGTGTAATTTTAGCTAAATCTGTATTTCCAGGTAGTGAAAGTCTGCTTTTATCTCACCTCGATGTGCGTGCACATCCCGGGCGTGTAGTCGTTAAGTGAAAAATTGATAAAATGATGATTTTATATTAATTATTTGAGTAAAGTTGACTTTGGTAAACTGACCCAGACCCATTTTGACGGTCCCAGAGGGTCCGTAGGAAAATATGGGACTTGGGCGTATGCCCGGAATCGAATTCCGAGGTTCCAAATCCGAGAAATAAATTTTTGAAGAAAATTATTTTCTGAAAAATATAAAGGTTTTTGAAAATGAGATTTGATGTGAAACTTGTGATACCAGGCCCGTATTATGGTTCCGGAGCCCGAAACACGTTCAATATGTCTTATATGTGTTATCTGTAAAATTTGGTGGGAAATGGACTTAGTTTGACGTGATTCAGATCGAAAATGGAAATTTAGAAGTTTTGAAAGTTTAAAGGAATTTCATGAATTTTGAGGTTTAATTCGATGTCCACGATGTTATTTTAGTGTTTTGGTTACTTAAATAAGTCCGTAGGATATTTTTGAGGTTGTGTGCATAATTGGTTTGGAGCCCCGAGGGCTCGGGTGAGTTTCGGTGGGTTCTGGGTTGTTTAGAGTTGAAAAATCACTGCTGGTGCACCAGTTCTGGTGCGCCCGCACCTGCAAGCCTTGGGCCGCAGGTGCGGTCCAGCCCCAGCTAGCCCAATTCCGCAGGTGCGACACATTTTTCGCAGAAGCGGTTCCGCAGGTGCGGCCCTCAGTGGCTTAGCCCATTTCCGCAGGTGCGATGGATTTTCCGCACCTGCGCTTAGGCACCGCAGGTGCGAGGTTCGGGCAGTGTTTAAGTTAGATGTTTCACCCGATTTCTTCTTCATTTCTTCAACAAAATAGGAGACCAAGGGCGATTTTCTCAAGAGAGTTTCTTCCCAAATCATAGGTAAGTAACTCCTAACTAGTTTCTTTCAACTTCCTAATGATTTCATCAACTTTTATCAAGAATTCTAGGGTTTTAATGGTAGAAAATTCGGGATTTGGGTAAAGTTAGGGCCTTTTGATTACTTGGGAATTTGACTTCGTTTTGGGGTCGAATTTCAAAACAAATTATATGTTCGGGCTCGTGGGAGAATGGGTAATCGGGTTTTGGTCCGAACCTCGTGTTTTGACCAAGCGGGCCCGAGGTCGATTTTTGGAATTTTGGAAAGAAAGTTGGGAATTTTATATTTAAGCATTGGAACTGAATTGCTAAGCATTTATTGATATTATTGAGTCAATTATGTCTAGATACTATTGATTTGGAGTCGGGTTCGAAAGGCAAAACGGTGCTAGAAGCTTGATTTGGATTCTTGGAGTCGAGGTAAGTGTTTGGCCTAACCTTAGCTTGAGGGAATAGGTGTTGAGTCATATGTGCTATGTGTTATTATCATGTTCAATGTATAGGTGAGGTGACGAGTACCTATACCTTGTTGTCAAGCATGCATGTGGGTCATATCTTATGGTATATGTATTTTTCTTTGATATCCACTGTGTTATGAAGTAGATTTCATTTTGGAGATTATAAAATTATTGGAAATACTTGGTTGTGAACACTGTTGATTAGTTGTTCGGTTGAGGATTACTTGGTTATTTTGTACATTCAGTGAGATTGGTTATAGTTGTGTCCCTTGCCGGGACGGTGATATTTCTGTTATTGTTCCCTTGCCGGGATGTTGTAAAATTATGGTTTGTATTGTGGTCCTTCCTTGCCAAATCATTATTCTGGTTATTGTTTGGGTGAGGAAGAGTGTAAAGCACGAAGGGTGATGTCGTGTATTTATTTATTGCATTGTGAGGATGAGAGTGTAAAGCACGAAGGGTGATGTCGTGCCATGATTTTATATTTTAAAGCACGAAGAATAATGCCATGCCGATATTGTGATTTTAAAAGCACGAAGGGTGATGTCGTGCCATGATATGAGAGATAATGCACGAAGGATAATGTCGTGCCATGATATTGCGAGGTAAAAGCATGAAGGGTGATGACGTGCACTTTTTTTGGTGAGAACGAGAGTAAAGCACGAAGGTGATGTCGTGCACCTGCTTGTTCTCGGTTGCTCTTTTGATATTAGACGGTTGCCATGTTCTGTTACTCAATAAGTGTTTTTCCCCTTTGTACCCCCGCATGTTTTCCCCGTATTTGTACTTAACTATTTACTTCCTGCCGTTATTTCTATTATGTATTATTGAACTGCACAGGTGTTTATTATTTGTCGTGTCCTAGCCTCGCCACTACTTCGTCGAGGTTAGGCTCGGCACTCACTCGGTACATGGGGTTGGTTGTACTGATGCTACACCTGTACTTCTTTATGTTGTACAGATTATGGTACCGGACCCGGTGGACAGTGATCGAGGGAGTATCCTTCAGTTTAGACACTGAGGTAGTCCTGCAGGCGTCCGCAGGCCTTGGCGTCACCTCCTATATCATTCCTTTTTCTTTCTGTCTTCTCTTGTATTTCTGAGACAGTTGTACTTTTTATTCAGACTTTGTTTTTAGTATTCTTAGATAGTCCGTAGATTTGTGGTGCCAGTTCTGGGGTGTTACTATGGATTTGTAGTGTCAGATACTTGAAGATGTTATATTTCATAGCTTCCGTATTGTTATTTATGCTTGTTATCACTTATCAGTTTTTCTTTAAATGCCTAATAATAAGGAAATAAGCATGTTAATCAGAACGTTGGCTTGTCTAACGGATTCAACGTTAGACGCCATCATGATCCCGACGATAGAATTTCGGGTCATGACAAAACTAAGTTAGATAGACTTCGCTTGTTGGTTGTTACTACTTACAAAAATTATAAACACTTTTCATTGAAAAATTAATATTAGAGTAGATGGAACAATAAATAAGTTGAGGTGATCTTAATCCTTTAGAGAGAAAACTCAATGTTTAGCTAATATAAGAATATTTTTTTATAATCATCGTATTCGAGCCTGCTTGCGCACACCTCGATTAATTTTGCAGGGTGCCTTCTACCTCCTATTATTATAAGTACCGAATAACTTTGTTCATCAGGGCTTGAGCAGATTAGAAGAAATGTAGGACCCGTTTGGCTATAGATTTTACCAAAATATATTTGGGTTTTTATTTGGCAAATACATATTTGTTCATAAATTTTATCCATATTTTAGCAAATTCTCAAAATTCAAAACTCAAATTTCAAAACCAACTCAAGAGTTGGTTACCAGCTCAAAAGGTGGTTTTGGCCCAAAATATTACTATTATATTTTTTAAAATAGCCCTAAACTTTTGTATTTTATAAAAGGGCTCACCATTTATTATTTTGTAACAATGTTGCTTTGTCTTCTCGGTCCTCTGATAGTGTATTATGTAGTTCATTATAAAAATAATAATGTTATACAAAATATATTTATGTTCGAGACTATGATTTGCCATAATATAATGATGTTATTGATGAAAGTATTGTTGGATATTTGTGACGGTTTTTAGAATTTGTAGGTATAAATCAAGTTTTATGTTTTTCAAAAAAAAAAGTGAATTATATTTTGAAAACTGATGTCCAAAAATATTTTCATCTTCAAACTAAACTTCACCCAAATCAAATTTTTTAAAATAAATTTGAGAATCTATGGTCAAACGCTAACTTAGCATTTTTGTATGCCTCCGCACTTGAGATCAATCACTTCATTGACTTTTTGGCCACACTCTTAAGTGCTAAGGACTTGTATTATCCCATTCAAAATATATAGATATTGCATCGTACAAAGTAATTGCTCATAAATGGAATTCCGATAAAGAGGATTTAACAAAATAAAAAGATAGAGAGGATTTCAACAAGTGTACTACAAATTAGGATATGAAATGGCTAAGTTGAAATTTTATTATTTGAATGAATGAAGCATAATCCTGACTCTGAAATGGCTAAGTTGAAATTTCTGTCAACGTTTTCGATCAAGAAGTAAAGGGTAAACACCAAATCGAAAAGTTAAATCAAACCGATTGAAAAATCTGAGTACGTTTGATTTGATTTGGTTTGATATTAAATAAAAAAATATGATTAAATATCAAAAAATATATATAAACTATTAATTTTTAAAGAGTTTAAGTTATATATATTGTCCGTGTAAAAATTTTGTAGTCTTGAAATAAAATAAGTTACATGCTGCAATAGGTAAAATTGACCTGATAGTATAAAGATTGTTCGTATATACCATTTAAATTCAATTTTAAATATGTTTTTAAAAGATCACACATATTTATTGATCAGTATGTGCTTCAATTCACAGTAAAGATTGTTGATTTGCTTCCACCTAAACCAGCAAAAAGAAGTCAGCAAAAGTAGAGCTAACAACCTCAACGGAAATGAACTGCAGAAGACTTTTTCAGACATTTTCAAATAAACAATGGACAGATCTGACTCCCTCTCAATTGAAAATTACAGTTGTTTCGTCCTTGTCCGAGTAAGGATACGTTTTGATTTTTAAATTTTTATTCATTTATCTCCATTTTTCATCAAAATCATTATTCATGTGATATTAAATACCAGAAGTCATATATATTGAAATTCCATTCGATAAATAGACCATTGTGGTTCGGTCCTTCTTCGGACCTCGCACGTAGCGGGAGTTTAGTGCATCGGACTACCCTTTTTTGGGTATTCATAATTAATACTCCTAGAAAGAAGAAAGAATTTTGGGCTTTTTCATTTTTAGCCCGTGTCAGAAACTATTTATATTTGATAGCTTAAAAAATATAGAACTTGTATAATTTTTGTATATAACATACAAAATGCATACACACACACATATATATAAAAAAAAAAAATTTAACTATTATTTTGAGAGCGGCTATACAGTGTCTTTTCGCCAAGAATTTTCTCTCATAATTAGGAGTACCCGTTAGAGGTGTTCGTCGGTTGGTACGGTATTGTACTAGACATTTGGTTTGGTATTTCAGTATTCGGTTTCCTAAAATGATAATCAATACTGTACCTAATTAAATTCGGTATGGTTCATTGTTCTCCTTTAAGTTTTGGTTTATTCGGTTCAGTAACTTCGATTTATTCAGCTTGAATACTAACTAGTGCACAGAGTCATAGACTGTAATATTCTTAATTCATGTACTCAAAAGTACAAAATTAAAAATGTTTGCTGACAAAAATTTTGTCCACAACCAGCAAATATCAACCCAAAAAGAAAAATGTAGATAAAGGAATAAATTTGATCATTAGAAATGTCTTGTTACTTGCTTATAGTTAATTCATGAATTTGGAGAATAAAGGAAAGTAAATTAGATTTTTTATATTTATGATATAATTAAGAATGTGTATTTTATAATATAATTTTTTTTTTACGGTATCGGTATTTCATTTTAAAATACCAAATACCATTACCTAATACCATTTTTTTTTAAATATCATACCGACCAAAATATCAAATAATAGATACCAAAATTTTTGATTTCGATAAAGTAATTCAGTATTTTACCAATTATGCACGACCCTAGTACCCGTGTAGGACTTTGTCAATGTAATAAGTTCTTGATTGGTTTGAATTGGGCCAAACAAATCTCATTCTTTTGGGGTCATTTCATGCAACTTGGGCCTGGCGTTAAAGACGGGATAATATTTTTAGAAGAATTATTGGAATCTTACGGAATATACCAAAAACAATTCACTAATTACCAATAACTATCCATTTTAGTCATGCTAGCAAAAAAATCAAAAATTATCAATGATATACAATATTAAAAAAATATAAGCAAAAAATAATTTTTCTTTCAATGGGTGTTATTATGATTCGTCGAAAACACATAGATAAGACAATATATAAAATTTGACGAAGTTTGAACGTGAATTAGAATGTAAAGAAATGATTTTTTTTTCAAAGTGGTATGATGAAAATTCGTTGAAAACATATAGATGAGGCAATAACCTAATAATTTGAGCAAGATTGGAGGCGATTTGAACTGGTTTGGTATTACATTTCGTAGTTAAAATCGAGTTAAAAAAATTCTTCTGCAATATTGGACCAGGTATCAGACATGTATCTCACACTCAGGTATGCATGGATATATATGTGATACACATTTGATATACGTATGATACATATATGATACACAATGATGCATAATTTGATACACATGTGATCTTCATCTATGTTCATTTTGTGTACTTCGAATTTTTCTCAAATGTCCATTCAAACTACCTAAATCTCCACCAAATCGTCCCAAAATTGAGATTCACACACTTTAAGATGTACCTAATATACTCCAACAATACACTTGAAATAAATTTCAATTTCGAATAATCAAAATTTTGAATTCAAGCTTAAACAAGCTTCAATAGATGTGCATGGTGTTTTTAATTTAATCCTTCGGCCAATCCAGCAAACTAATTTGTAATAGTGATTTCTAAATCGAGTTAAGGTGCTCGATTCTCTGAATTTCAACTTAAAGAAATTTAAAAATATTACAATATTGCTGAAGTCTCAAAAAGTTTGAACTATCTTTGTATTTTAGCAAAATAGATATGTTACAAAATGATATTTGGGATATTTTAAGTAGATATTTTATTTTTGAATAAAATTATTTATGGACGAACGATTTGGAAAGTTTAGCCTTTCTTTCAAAAAAAGAAAACCAAAAGGGAAAAAAATTAGAGTTTATTGCCACCTCCTCTTTTGTCTTCTTCCTAAAGATTCCCTCTAACCTCTTATATTCATTTTGTTTCAACTTAAATGATACATTTTACTTATCGAAAGTTAATTTTTGCTAAACTTTGAAGCTAAATTGAATTAATTTAACTTAATATTTTAAATTAAAATTTAAATATTCAATAACTATACGAAAAGTACTATAAGCCGGGGCAGATCTATGTAAAATGTTAGGGGTGGCACGCCTCACAGAAGCTCGGGTAAAATTTTATTTGTTTGTATGTATATGTTGATACATTACAAAGAAAATGTTATATAATAAAAAGATGGCAACCCTAATAAAATGATGCTTCTAGGTGCCATGGTCCTAAGCGTACACTCCATAGATTTAGGGTCGATCCTTGCTATCATCTTTTCTTTCCTTACTTTCTTATTCTTTTCTTAATTTCTTGTATTTCTTCATCTTTTGATTTCCTCTCTTAATACAACCATTTTATTATTTATTCAATAATATATTTACTTCCTTTTTTTCTTTGCATAGATCTTCATATTTTATTTGAATGTGATTTTAGTATTTTCATTTTTTATCCATATAATTTTATTATTTCTATAATTTCTAAAATCTTTTATAATGATGGCATCAATAGACATATAAGAGCTGTATTTGCTAATTTAAAATTTTATTTTAATTTCAAGGATCTAATCATACAATTCAATAGAGCTAAAGAATTAGATCGAATTGGACAAAATTTATTCGGTTTGATGGTAAAACTGAAGCAAACTGAATTAGTTCAAAATAGATCAAACCAATAAAATGTACACCTCAATTCAATCTCCTTCACTAATAGTAGGTTTGGACTAAAAAGTGGCACTCGCGACCATCAAATTCTGGATCTCCTCTGACTATAAGTTGTAATTTTTCTCATGTCAATATGATTAAAAAAATATATTTTAAAATATTAGTCAAATTTTACATAGTTTGACTCTTGATAAACGAAATGTGTCTAAGATTCCGTCTGGACATAAAGAAAATTTCCTTTTTTCGAAAAAAATTCACTTTTTTTCGAAATCAGCGTTTGTTCATAAAATTTATAATTTTCACTTAAAGATGCATTTTAGAAATTTTCAAAAATTTAAAATACTCCAAAAAGCTGTTTTTCAAAATTTTTACTCAAATCACTCACAAAACTTCAAAAACAACCCAAACTGAAATTTATATCCAAACACAACTCTAAATTCCAAATATCATTCACTTGATTTTTTTTTTTCATGTTGTAAATAGTATGTGAATGAAGTCCATGTATGAATAGTTTGTGGACGGATTTTCACTTTATGTCCATCCCTTACACTATTTTACTATTGTGGTCTTTACTTTTTATGCCTATAAAAGGTTATGTAAATGGCATTGTAAAGACACACCAAAAAGAAGTGAAATACTCCTTCTTTCTATCTCTATTTCTTATTTATATTTTACTAATTATTTTTATTTTATAATACGTATCAACACGAAGCTCTAATCTTATCCCTAACTCCCGCTAAGTTGAGTCATATTTTATTAAGAATATGAAAATTCTCAGTTTTCAGTTGGACTCAAGATTAATAAAGATGATATATGTTTTCTGGGTAGTGCTGCAACACAAACTATTTTAAGAGATAAGATATTTCTCGTATTTGGTAATGAAAGCAGCCAATGTTAATACAATATCCAGTAGTACAAGACTAATTGAAGGTTCTGGAAGAGCCAATTTATTACTACTAGGAGGAACAAATTTGACTGTTGATGAAACACTATATTGTAGTAAATCTCAAAGAAACTTATTAAGTTTCAAATATAATCGCCAAAATGGCTACCATATTGAGACTACAAATGATGAAAAGATTGAATATCTTTATATTACTACAATAATGTCTGGTAAGAAATATCTGCTTGAAATGTTACCTTCTCTTTCCCCCGGCTTATACTACACAAGTATAGAAACACATGTTGTATTAAATGAAAAGTTTACTAATCAAGATAATTTTATTATTTGGCATGACTGGTTGGGCCATCCTGGTTCTAATATGATGCGTAAAATAATTGAGAATTCACATGGACATTCAATAAAAAACCAGAAGATTCTTCAATTTAAGGAATTCTATTGTGCTGCATGTTCTCAAGGCAAATTAATTATTAGACCATCAACTATTAAAGTTAGGATGGAATCCCCAGCATTTCTGGAACGTATACATGGTGATATATGTGGGCCCATACACCCTCCATGTGGACCATTAAGATATTATATGATTTTGGTAGATGCATCTACAAGATGGTCACATGTGTGCTTACTATCAACTCGCAATATGACATTTGTGAATTGTTGGCTCAAATAATAAAGCTAAGAGCACAATTTCCAGATTATGCAATTAAGACAATTCGTCTTGATAATGCTGGTGAGTTTACATCCCAAGACTTTAATGATTATTGTATATCAACTGGGATAACAATTGAGCATCTGGTTGCTCATGTCCATACACGAAATGGTATAGCGGAATCATTGATCAAACGCCTCAATTAATTGCTAGACCAATGCTTATGAGAACAAAGCTTCCCATTTCAGTATGGGGAAATGTTATTTTGCATGCAGAAACACTTTTGCGGATAAGGCACACAAGTTATCAAAAGTCTCCCCATTGCAATTGGCTTTTGGTCAGGAGCCAAATATTTTCCATCTTGGTTGTGTGATATATGTTCCAATTGCTCCATCACAACGCACAAAGATGGGTACCCAAAGAAGGTTGAGGATATATGTTGGACACAAATCTCCTTCTATTATAAA
The DNA here is from genome assembly GCA_005239505.1 of Nicotiana paniculata. Taxonomy (NCBI): domain Eukaryota; kingdom Viridiplantae; phylum Streptophyta; class Magnoliopsida; order Solanales; family Solanaceae; genus Nicotiana; species Nicotiana paniculata. The sequence goes on along the minus strand of MDKI01225505.1, from coordinate 2,294 downwards.
ATATCTAGATCCGATGACTGGATATTTACTTACAACGAGATTTTCTAATTGCCATTTTCATGAAACTATACACCCAACATTAGGGGGAGAAAATAAGTAGCTGAAAAGGAGATAGATTGAAATGCAAACCACTGTCTCATTTAGATCCTCGAACAAATAAATGAGAACAAGAGGTTCAAAAGATTATTCATTTGCAAAATATTGCAAATCAATTGCCAGATGCATTCACTGACCTACCAAGGGTGACTAAGTCACATATTCCAGCTGCTAATGCTCCAATTCGAGTTTCTATACCGGTAGGACAATCAATTAAAGTAAATGAGTCTAAGCCCAGCTTGAAACGTGGTAGACCAATCGGTTCTAAAGATAAAAATCCTCGAAGAAGAAAATGACCAAATGATCAAAGTGATCATAACACGGAGGTAGTGGCTCAAGAAGAGCCCCAAGACATAACAAAAGATAAGACCTTAGGGGAGGTTCATGTACCTGAAAATAATGAGAATGAAGATATATCAATAAGTTACGTCTCAACGGGAAAAAGATGGAACCGAAATAATATTGTTATCGATAATATTTTTGCTTATAATGTTGTTGTTGGAATAATGCAACAAGATGAGGATCTTGAACCAAAATTCGTCGATGAATGTAGACAGAAAAATAATTGGCCAAAATAAAAAGACGTTATCCATGCAGAGTTAACTTCACTTGGAAAACGTGAAGTCTTGGGACCCGTAGTTCGAACACTTGAAGGTATAAAGCTAGTAGGGTACAAATGGTTTTTTGGGCTAAAACGAATTGATAAAAATGAAGTCGTTAGATATAAAGCACGACTTGTGGCATAAGGATTTTTGCAAAGACCTGACATTGATTATATGGAGACATATTCTCCTGTGGTGGATGCTATCACGTTCAGGTATCTTATAAATCTAGCAGTGCATGAAAAACTTGATATGCGTCTAATGGATGTTGTCACATCCTATTTGTATGGCTCATTAGACAATGAAATCTTTATGAAAATTCCAGAAGGATTTAAAGTGCCTGAAGCATCTAAAAGTTTTCGAGAAACTTATTCAATAAAGCTTCCGAAATCCTTATACGGATTGAAACAATCAGGGTGCCTGTGGTATAATCGCCTGAGTGAGTACCTAGTGAAAGAAGGGTACAAGAATGATCCAATTTGTCCTTATGTCTTTATAAAAAAAGGTCAAGATCTGAATTTGTTATAATCGTTGTGTATGTTGATGATTCGAATATCGTTGGAACTCCTGGGGAGCTTCCAAAAGCACTAGACTGTTTGAAGAAAGAATTTGAAATGAAAGATTTTAGAAAGACGAGATTTTGTCTTGGTCTACAAATTGAGTATATGAAAGATGGAATTGTTGTCCATCAATCAACATACACCGAAAAGATCATGAAGTGATTCTATATGGATAAAGAACATCCATTGAGTAGCCAATTGTTGTAAGATCACTTGATATAAATAAATATCTGTTCCGGCCTCATGAAAATTATGAAGAGCTTCTTGGTGCCGAAATACCGTATCTTAGTACAATTGGGGTGTTAATGTATCTTGCCAACAATTCTCGACCAGATATAGATTTCTCAGTAAGCTTGTTCGCAAGATTTAATTCTTCACCAATACAAAGACATTGGAATGGTATTAAGCATATATTCAGATACTTGCGAGGGACCATTGATATGGGTTTATTCATTTCAAATGAATCCAAGTCAGCACAAGTTGGTTATGCAAATTGATGCGTGGCTAGAATTCATGGTTTAACAAGTTATATGCCTTACATTTTATGTGCGTTAATGATAAAAATACACTTTTTATGTGCATAATGGAGTTTATTTCATGTGTAGGTGCATTGGAGATGGAAACCGAGCTAAATGGATGCATGAACGTCGAAAATATGATCAAGAGTCGAAAAGGAGTGACCCGGGCTATAGCCGGGCATTTTGGCCTTAAAGCCAGGCCAACCCGGGCGTTAGTGGGGCGTTTGGCCCCTAAAGCCAGGGTCAGCCTGGCGTTAGTGGGGCGTCAGAGCCATAAAGCCAGGTCTGCCCTGGCTTTAAGGGGGCGTTTGAGCCCAAACGCCTGGGTCCCGAGGTCCGGTTAATTCCGAGTTTAAAGAGTTTTAAGTGTTTCCCGATTGGAATAAAAGTCTCCTACATCTTTAGGGTTTATCCCAAACATATAAATAGACCCAAAAACACAACTTGAAGAGGTAAGAATCCATTGAAGTGAAGAAAAACCTGTGGATTACTACTCAGTGAAGCAAACATTGATTTTT
>ML324369.1:0-20821 GCA_005239505.1 Nicotiana paniculata | reverse complement strand
CTTAAACACAAATAATCGAGTAATTGAAAGCGGTAAAAGATAAAATGTACATAGGTTCTAAAAATACGTAATTAAATAAGTCAATTAAGCCAGGTATGATTAAAGCGACTGTGCTAAAACCACGGAATCCGGGAATGCCTAACACCTTCTCCCGGGTTAACAGAATTCCTTACCCGGTCTTCTGGTTTCGCAGACTTTAGAACAGAGCCAAATTTCCTCAATTTGGGATTTAAACCGGTGACTTGGGACACCATATAATTATCCCAAGTGGCGACTCTAAATAAATAAATAATCCCATTTTTTATTATGTCACTTAAAGTGGAAAAACTCCCTTATCCCACCCTTTCGGGATAAAAAAAGAGGTGTGACAAATACAAAGACCCGACGGTGTCTCCAACCCAAAGAAGTAATGGCAAGTTCATCATGGTGAAGGCGATATGACTTGTTATGCCCGTAACGCTCATAAAGGAACTCAAATGGTATGTAGGACTTCTTCAGATAGAGTAGCTCATCATTTTTCTTGAAACCCATCATTTTCAAGAAACCTTGAGAAGTGCGGTTTTTCGGTACCAATAAACCAGGGATGTCCCATGGGAGTCCGGTGAAGCCTCCTATTTCCTCTAAAAGAGGAGTCATTTCTATGTCTCCAAAATGGAAGACGACTCTCTTCTCATCCCAAAATATAGTATCAGCCTCAACCACTGCATTATTTGGCTGAATGTCTAATAAGGAGGGTAGATTCCCGAGGACCCCTTTTACATGGTTTTTGTCACTAGGCGAGAGGTTTTTCCACCAATCCAGCAGCAAAGGTGGGACGTTTTGAACCATGCCGAACCTGGGGATTTCGTGCCTTATTTTTGCAAAACAAATAGAGTTAGCCCTTTCAGCCCTCCGGATTTGACTATTTACACATTAATGATCGGCATACTAGCATGTTTTCTCCAAATAATGCACATATCGTGATAGCGTCCATTGGGATTGTGTAAATCCCGACGGACTTTGGACAAGGCTTGCCTTAGCGGGTTGTCACGCGGAAAACATTCTAACCCATACTAGGTTTGGACATGATGCATGCACAGTTAATATTAGAGTGGGGTTTCTAGAAGAGTCTAGACCGGTACCTCAAGCGGACAACTTGAAAGGGAAAGGCACGGAACCGGCGACTGCACCGCTGATCGACTAGTTTTGCCGCAAATAAGCCTTTCCAAATTTAAAGGGTGATTTCAGAAGAGCGAGGACACTCATCAAGCGTTGCTATGGTATTAATTGGGCACAAGAGGAATATGATGTGGAGCATGCTTTATGCAAAGATAAACAACACGTTGTCAAATATTTTGCATGATAAAACACTAAATGCAGTATTAAAATGAAACATAAAAGACATGAAAAGAAAAGAAAACAAGAAGAAGTTAGTTCGTGCAATGTGAAAATTGTAATAAAGTAAGCGGGGAAGACGGATGGAGAGAGATATGGTGTAGAAATTAAAAAGGCAACTTGAAACAAATAAGTGCGACTAGAAAAAGGAATACGCATGTTAGAGCCAATTTGAGCAAAGAAGGGAAAAGAAGGGAAGGGATTTGCATATAAATACGAGTTCAAATAAAGGGAGAATAGGGAAAGGGTGTGCATGTAGCAATAAAAAGGGAAACGGGAGAGGAATATTCATGTAGACCAAAAATAATAAAAGGAAAAGGAAGCACGTTTATCAGAGAAGGCTAATTCATATCAACCAAATTTGCTATGGTAAGAGCCTAAATATCCTCAGCAGAGTCTCCATGCTGTCACACCCCCTTTTTATCGCGAAATCGGATTTCGACATGTGACAACTCTTTTTAGGAAGGTATTAAAAGAGGAGATTCGCTAACAATTTTTAAGGTGCATTAGGGCACCTATTTGCATATGACTCGGTTTAACTAGTTTGCATCACCAAAGATCGAGTAAGGGCTCGCAATTACCTCCAAGAGAAGGTGTTAGGCACTCTTCTAGGTCTACAACTATGGGTCCCGACCGAACTTGAATTATATGAATTAGTCAGATAAATAAAGACAGAGAAAAGCAAGAAATTTGGGAAGTTATCATTATCAAAAGACCTTGGAGTAAATACAAACACTTGATTTATAAGATAAATAGGGATAAGATGGGGGGTCCTAAGTTTTTTAGTCTAAAGGATCACCCCGTGCAACATAAATAATACTTGGTTCTAGACTTAACTTAGGCTGCTCAGAAAATGCTAAAACTAGGCGACAATTCAAAACAAATAAGACTTCAATTAAATACAGTTAACGACTCAAGTTAGCCTCCGCAATTAGATAACAAATGCACACAAAACAGATTTCTACATCTGGATATTAGGTATTTTCAGAATTGAGGGGGATTTGAAGTCGTTAACACTATAGAGATGGTCTCTAGATGAGCTGAATCAGATACGCAAGCCATTTTAGACCTATGATTTCTAAATTACCAACTTGTAAGTGCTAGATGCTGCTAGGTGGCTTATTATAGATTATAAGTTGGTAAACCTATAGGCATGATCTCTAAGTGATTTACACAGTAAGGGACAATGAAACTTATTGGAAGTGCTCAAAATTAACTATAATCACGTGGATAAACAATAGAACATCGTTTGAAGAGCGAGTAGGGATGTCATATAGGCATGATTTCTAAAGATTGGTGATTGGAACTGATTCTCATACATTTACCTCCTATAGGCATGCTTTCTAGAGATTGACAGTCGGAACTGATTTTATACATTTAGATCCTATAGGCATGCTTTCTAGATGGACGATATGATGCAATAGCAAATTAATTAGTTAGAATCCTATAGACATGGTATCTAATGAACATGGTGCAGATTAAGGAGCAATCATTAGCATTTGGCTCCTATATGCATGCTATCTAGCAACACATAGCAGTAGTCAAAAGATTAGATACGACACTTATGCATTGATAGTATACTAATTATGTGAGTGTGTGATCCCTTAATGACATGATTTCTAATAGTGCACAAAGAAACTCACATATACATGTCAGATAGCAAATAGATCACACAAATCATATGAACATGCTTTCTACCCGTTTTATGCAAATATTAGGAGATACCCATTTCCCAATTTCACTATTACCCCAATTGTTATTACAGAATTATTACAGACGCAATAATGAATAAATTACAAAGTGGTACAAATGATATCAGTAGGCCCAAGACAGGCCCAAAGAGATACGCAGCACTACCAGGCCTTCAACTAAGCTCTTTCTCCACCCTTTAGCACACACGGGTCTCAACATAGCCCAGAAACTGTCACGACCCAAATCTCCCTCCGTTGGGTATCGTGATGGCACCTAGTCTTAAGGACTAGGTAAGCCTAATATTCATGGAATAATCATCAATAATAAATAAAATCTAATATTTTTATGAAACAAGTGATGCTTTACACATTGTATATTCCCAAAACCCGAAAGTACAAGTCATAAGCTTTCAAGAATTTACACTAAAACTCCTAAAAATACCACTGTTCTGAAATAAGTACAACGGTGCAAACAAAATATAAGATGGTGACTCCGAAACTGCGAACATTGAAGTGGTTTTACCTTGAGTCTCCACGGCAGCAACCGCGCTACTGACAATCGGCCGGCTATACGAAAACCTAGAATCTGCACAAAAATGTGCAGAAGAGTTGTATGAGCACACCACAGTGGTGGCTAGTAAGTATCAAGACTAACCTCGGTGAAGTAGTGACACAGACTAGTCAAGACACTCACTATAGGAATCATGGAAATAATGATATACGCATAAAGACTACGCAGTATAGCTAACAAGGCAGTGAATTCGTTAAAGAAGGGAAACAATAAGTATCAGCGGAAACCATGAAGTAACACAAAGACTGAATAGAACACAGACGATTCCGGCATGTAAATATACAACACATGCATGTAATGACTCAACAACTTCAATCACTTCTACATCAAATTCATAGTCATCTCGACGAGGTTCCGAACCTCGGACAAATTACCATTTACGGGTCCCAATATCCGAACCCTAACACTTGGCATCTTATGCCCTCATTCGCGTACTAACTGCACGGACGACTCACGTGCCAATTGGGACATTCCCACCCATACGGTAAGCACAACAAGAGTATCTATACTTGACTAAAACAAGGAGTCCTGAATCCATTAGTAGTACTTAACTACGTGTTTGCTTGTGCAGGTGTCCTATCATGATTTCAACAACCAATAGACATAAGGAAAACAAAAGGGGCGACAAGTACATTTTCATCTCATAAATTTCCACACGAATGTACTCATACGGTAAGTGTTCCAGTACACAATATCAACAACAAGGAATGCCCCCAGGCCAACACAAGTATCACAACCAATCCCTGACATAACCCACCTTGTCACACCACGTGTGCAATAGTATATGCCCGCCTTGTTTCGCCACACGTGCATAAACATGTTCCCACCTTGTCACGCCACATGCGCAACACTCAATCTCGTATCCCGCCTTATCACGCTGCATGTGCAGTATCAATAGTAACACGGCACGACAAAAACCTCATGCAAATCAACATAGCAACAACCGCACGGCAGAAACCTCGTGCATCACCACAACAAGTACAACAACAAAAATGGAAACAGTTCAAGATACAATTAATACATCGACTCAAGAGCCTTCGACCACAAGATAGGAAAAACTAGCTCACGAGAGATAAACATAACAAGGAGCGCTAGGCGTATTACGAATCACTCAACAAGGAAGGCAAATAACATGTAACAACCGCACCTAATTTCACGGGTGAATAACAAAAAATCAACACAAATACGATAACTCCATATAAGGGCAAGTCACGAAGGTATAGAATATCTAAACTTATTTAAGGTTGAGCAGTTACGAGAATATTCAACAATTTCCACTTAAGGACAAGCAGCAGAGAATATCATAACTTCATTTAAGACCGAAACAATTATAGGTTGAGATGAAGATAATTTCAAATTTGAGATATGCAGTTAAGAAGATATAGCATGACAGTAAAGGAAATAAAACCTTCAGATAAGTCAATTAGGAGTCAAGTAGGCAATAGGAGTAAATCCAAAAGTAAGAACTTCCACATTTAAGCAAATAAAGATGACACTAGAAATTAGGAAATTCAATCATGCTAAGGACAATTCATACTCGGCAAATATAAGGATCAAAGATTCCTAAATGGTCAACTTTCCACAAATAAGTCCGAGCATGCACTTGTCACCTCGCGTACACGGACTACAATCAACATAGAAGACGCAAATCCTAAGGGGTAATTCCCCCACACAAGGTTAGGCAAGATACTTACCTCAACCGCTCAAAACAAACTTGAAATTACGTTCTTGCCACGGGTATCCGACTCCCAATGGCCCAAATCTACTCAAATCAATAGCATTGTGTAAATAATACTACAAGAAACTAGTTTAACAAATAAATTCAAAGCTAAGACGCGAAATTAGGAAAATTGCCCAAAAAGTTTCCCGAGCCCACGTCTCGGATTCGGGTAAAAAATATATTTTCCGGACACCCATTAACTCTCAAGTCTAAACATATGAAAATCTCTCAAAGCGGAGGTCAAAAACCCAATCAAAACTCAATAATTCGGTCTATGAAGTTTATCCCATTTTCTACCCAAAATTTTCTAAATTAAAGGTTGGACTTAAGATTGGAAACATGGAAATTGGTCTATAATGGATAGAAATCACTTACCCAAATTACCCAGGTGCAAAAACCTCCAAAAATCGCCTCTCCCGAGCTCCCCAATTCGAAAATGGTGAAAAATAACATAAACCCTCGTTCTGCCCCTTTTCTGCCTAGAAATTCCGCACCTGCGCCCCTGGGACCGCACCTGCGGAACTACCATCGCAGGTGCGAAAATCCACTAAAAATCCTGGGGTCGCACCTGCGGTCAAATGGCCGCACCCGCGGCTCCGCACCTGCGGAAAACTACCGCACCTACGAGGATTGGGGGTTTGGGCTAAGTTCCGCACCTGCGAGCTCCTCGCCGCACCTGCTTGTTCGCACCTGCCGAAGGTCTATCGTAGGTGCGTGACACCAGAACTAGCAGTGGTTCAGCTGTCTCCCAAGTTATAATAACACCCGATGAGCATCCTAAACGTACCCGAGGCCCCCGGGACCCCGTCCAACCACACACACAAGTCATATAACCTAACCCGGACTCGCTCGAGGTTTCAAACCACATAAAACAACACTAACACGATGAATTAAACTAAAAATCCATGAAAATTCTTCAAACTTCTATAAACATCAAAATTTTGCATTTAAGGTCCGAATCACGTCAAACTAAGTCCGTTTCTTACCAAATTTCACAGATAAGACATATAAATCATATCGAACATGTACCGGGCTTCGAAATCGTAATGCGGGCCCGATATCACAGGTTTCACCTCAAATTTATTTTCAAAAACATTTATATTTTTCAGAAAACAATTTTTTTTTAAAATTCATTTCTCGGACCTGGGACCTCGAAATTCGATTTCGGGCATACGCCCAAGTCACATATTTTTCTACGGACCCTCCGGGACCGTCAAATCACGATTCCGGGTCCGTTTACCAAAAACGTTGACTGAAGTCAACTTTATTCAAATTTCCAATACAAAATTTTCATTTTATCAGCTTTTCACATAAAGGCTTCCCGGCTAAATGCTCGGGATTTGCATGTAAATCGAGGTGAGATAGAAGGAGGTTTTCACGACCTCGAAACACAGAATTAGATAGAATATATGGGATGACCCTTTTGGGTTATCACAGAAACCATATGAGAACTCAAACCAAACCAAACAGCCATGGTTTGATCATAGGATCTAGAAACAAATCACACACATTCAATAGACAGAAAGAGGGACAAAACTGAGTAGTAAAGAAAAATGACCAAAGAACCTCAGGCCCTAGTGTGTCAGAGTTCACAAGGGTCTCAAAATGGACCCCAAGAAGTGCTCACACTAGAGAGGTTAATATAGAAAGCTTTAGTGGCCTTGGCTTTCAGCCGACCAGGAATTATAGGTTAAGAGTAGGGTAGATAACCCATGAGAATGAAAAATAGTGATCAAGTGGTAGAGTTTGAAGAAGTGCACTTGGATTTTTAGAAACAGGCATTGCAAAGGTGATCACACAATGAACATATCAACACAGAGGGTAAACAAACTCAAGAGACAAGTTATATCACAAGTCCACACTTAGCACACTGGGGCAGGGAACATATGTAAGAAGCAAAGGGGAATTATGGCTTCTGGGATTACAAAATTATTAAGAAAGGTGCATTATGCTAATAAGACAAACAATAGAACATTAACTTAACAGGTTCAAGCCTAAGGGTCAAGTTATGCTAAACACAAGGGGTGAAACAGTGCAACTCACACCAAAAAGTCAAAATAGAGTCAAATGTTATTAGGGAACCAAAAGTTAAGAAGCTATTCTAAAAGGTTCCAACTAATTTCTAGGGAGTAAAGAACGGGGCAAGGTAGGGACACTAAGTAATAAAAATGATTATGGGAGCAAATTATATCCAGAGTGAAGGTCTTAATATAGATTAGGACATACTATAGGTAACAATCAATCACTATAGAAATCTAGGACAAGGCAGGAAACAAACCTGACACCATATAGCCAATGTAACATTCAGAGTACCAATGCATTAAGCTAATAGAACTTCAAACAGTCTAAATAGTTCAAGCTAAACCTAAACACATCTCAGAACTGGAAGTTTGTGCATCATCAAGTGCCAAAAAGGTTCATATCATAAACAGATTCGATATTAGCAGGGTTGCACATGGAAAATAGTATAGAAACACATTAAATTATGCAATTTTAGAGGCATGAATATGATAATCAGGAACACAACAGAATGAACATTGCGAAGGCTACAGAAATCACCAGTAATGATTGATAAGTAGACAAACAAGAAAGAACATAATCACTTTGAATGTCAACAGAGAGCAGTATAACCCAGGTCCTTAATGCGGTAAGTTCCCAAAGGCTTCAAGGAACCTAGGGCAGTGTTCACACCAAGGAGGGTCAAAAATAGAATTCCGGTGGCCTTGGCTTTCAGCCAGCCAAGAGCCACAGTAGAACAAGGGAATAAGAGAATAATAGAGTGAAAACCCTTAGCTTTTTTTAGTGAAACTTAGTGATCCAGTTCGTCCAGTATAGTATTGAACGTATATAGACGAAATAGCTCTCAAAATCAAAGATATAAACCAATTTGATTCGATTTCGGAAGATATTGCTTATCATGTTTAGGTAAGCACCTAGGTAACACCACGAACGGACAACCAGTACCAAAAGGATTCAAATATAGCAAGAGAATAGTAGTTGAATCCCATTATCAGTGGGATTGGGAGAGGGGATTAAGGGGGAGGCGGCTAGTGTTCTTCAGAAGAGAGAATAAGAGAGTTGAGCGTTTAGGGGCAGCTGATTAAGGGGAAATGGGTAGGGTTCTGAGTTAGTGTAATTTTAATAGGGGGAGGTGAACGAGGGCCGTCGATCTTGAGAGATCAACGGCTGGGATCAAAATATTGAATTGGCAGGTCGTTTAGAAGTGGATCGCGACAGGGTTTTAGTAGGGTTGTTTGGTTTGGGCTCAGGGTAATTGGGATAGGTATTTGAGTGTTTGGGCAATTCATTTGGTCCGAAATTGGTTTAAAATTGGGCTGTTGTTTAAATACCCAAAATTTATCAAATTTTTTTATAAAAATGCTTAATAAATAAAAAAAATATTATTTATGCACTAAAATGATTAACAATGATAAATCAACATTATAAAAATATAAAAATGCTATTTTGGCACAAATAATGTAATTATACATGAATATAGGCTATTATTGGAAAAATGTGTAATTAGCCTGAAAATGCAAATGCAATTGTAAAAACTGAAGTAAAATATTATAAAACATACATGTTGGTGTAAATAATAAGTTTGGATTTATTAAGTCATCACAAAATAATTTAAAGGATAATTATTAGATATTTATATAATTTAAATGCAAGAAAATTGATTTGAAGCTCTAAAAATTATGAAAAATTATAGGAAATGCTTGTATAGGTTTTGTAAACTAAATGATGATGCAAATATTCTATTTTGAAAGTATATATGCATTTTTTAAAATATGAGCGGAAAATTGGTATCAACAACAATGCCCTCAGGCCATCACGAGTCATCACAAATCATTCCTCGACATATCCCACCTTGTCTGGTCACGTGCGCAATAATATTACTAACTCAAATATAATTATCAATTCCATGCCCAAATTCGTGACCAAAATCCAAAATACCAGTTCTAGGTTTTCCTCTTAAAATCCCACAATTTCTACAAATTTTCATGTTTAAAACCTTATAGAATCCATGTATTTGACTCACAATAGGTTGGAATAACTTACCTTGCTATTGATGATGAAAACCTCCTCTTGAAACTCTCCAAGAATCGCCCAAACCAAGAGAGAATGAAAGAAAATGGGCCAAGTCTTGTTCTTAAAAAAACACACTGCCCAACAACCTCTCGCACCTGCGGTCACTTGACCGCTTCTGCGGTTCCGCAGGTGCGGCCAAAATATCTCTTATGCGGTCCTCCTTCATCCCCCTCAACTCCACATCTGCGCCCCCATCCATGCTTCTGCACCTTCGCTTCTGGTGCACCACGTGCACAAGTGCGGTCACACTTCGGCGGAACTCGACTATATCTGTTGTCCCTACCTTCCCTAACCAAAACTGCTCCTATGACCCACATGGCCGCTTCTACAGCTCTGCACATGCGGCCCTAACCTCGTAGGTGCGGTTACACCAGAAGACAGCAACCTCATCATTTCCCCCAAACACAATTCAATCCGTTAACCATCTAGAATCCACCCGAGGCCTTCGTGACCTTAACCAAAATACCAGCATGTCCCAAAATGCAATACAAACTTAGGCGAAACCTAAAACCACGTCAAACAACATCAAAATCATGAATCGAGCCTCGAATCAAACTTAAAAGTTTCTGAAATTCCAAATTCTATAACTTGTACAGGAACGCATCAAATCAAGTCCGATTGACCTCGAGTTTTGCACACAAGTCATAATTGACATTACGGACCTACTTCCACTTCCGAAATGAGAATCTGACCCCGATATCAAAAAGTCCATTCCCGGTCAAACTTCCACAAACCTCCAATTTCCAACTTTCGCCAAATGACCCCAAAATGACCTACGTACCTCCAAATCCACATCCGGACGCGCTCCTAAGACCAAAATCACTGTACGGATCTATTCCCAGGCTTGGAAGTTCAAACAGACATTGATTCTAAGATTGTTTACGCAAAATTCTAACCTTAGTCAATTCTTCCAATTTAAAGCTCCCATAATTAGAGAATTCTTTCCAAATCAACTCTGAACTTCCCAAAATTAAATTTCGACCACACGTGCAAGTCATAATACCTAAATTGAAGCTACTCGAGGCCTCAAACCGCCGAACAATGTGCTAGAGCTTAAAACGACCGGTCGGGTCGTTACATCAAATCTCTACCAACGATCTTTTGAAGATAGTGCACAAGATTGGAATGCGAAGGCTCAAGGATGTGAATTGATGCTCTTATCAGGGGGAGTTAATATGCGTTATACTATTTTTCCCTTACACGGTCTTATCCCACTGGGATTTCCTTGCAAGGTTTTTAACGAGGCAACCAAAAGGCGTATTTCTAAACATGTGTACTCTTTTTCCTTATTCAGAGTTGTTTCCCACTGGATTTTATTTTAGTTAAGGCTTTAACGAAGCACATTATCTGTTGAATAAACTTCAAGGAGGAATGTTATAAATAGTATTTTATTTATGGTGAATTTCTGCTTTTAAAAAGATTTTAGGATTTGTTACTTGGTGGTTAAGTCACTTTTTTCCCATAAATAGAGGGGTTTCATTCCATTGTAATTCATCACAAACCAATAAAATTTCTTTCTCTACTTTTCTCTCCAATACTCCTCTTCTTCTTTAATTGTTTCATAAAATTTTCCTAATATTTAGGATTAGTCATTTAATTATTTTCCTAATATGTAAGACTTAAAATTTAAATATAATTTTCTATATTGAATTTTCCTTAGTCAAACTATATACAAACTTCTATATTTGAGAAAGATTTTCGTTACATAAATTCTTTCCTTTTAAAATTTATACTTCCACAAAAGATTTAAACAATAATTCTAAGCTAAATAATAAAACACGTTGACTTATGCGTTCGCTAAACAAATATTAGAAATTTTGACCCTTTAATGTGTATCAATTTAAAATATAAGGATAAGAATAAATTTAATTTAAAAGGGATAACTATTATATTAAGTTAAATTAGAGTAGTACATGGAGCATTTAAAAGCATAGAAACTAACCTGGGGGGGNGGGACCCAGTGACGGGTCGTTACAGGGGGGGGGCTCTAAGGGAAGTACTACTACTATTACTAATATTCATACTGCGTGATATACAAAAAGGTTGGCTGAGATGATAGTGTGAACATGTTGCATGCTGGAGAATTGATGGTGTAACCATTCTAAAAAAAGTGTGCATGAGCGATCATCCTCCAAATCCCGTTGTACAAAAGCGGGGGTTGTGCAAAAACAGTGATGTCGGTAATGTTATCTATATGATAGGATCATCCAGCTGCACGAGCAAAAACCTGCAATCATGTATAAGGTTAGCATAAAGAGAGTACGATGTTTGTAATATATTAATAACAATTTGAGCGTCCAGGTTCACTTCGATAGGCTTGTAGCCATTGTTATAAGCCAATTGCAATCCGCGATAAAGCGCACGTAGTTCAGTTTCAACACTCCCGTGAGAGATGTGACGCCCTGAAAAGTCGATAAGACAGTTACCCCTTGAGTCACGTATGACACCACCACTCCCACCTTGTCCTGTATCTAAATGGGTTGATCCATCAGTGTTAAGTGTATAAGGAGTAGTACAAGGTGGGTGCCATTGAAGTTGTATGGGTATACGGGTATGCGAGGATCGTGATAGGATAGTAATATGGAAAAATTCAGCTGCCAAGTTGAGGATATGAGAGGCAGAAAGCGGTTTTAACAGTGAGCAAAAAAGGATGGCATTTCGAGCGAACCAAATATGCCAGAGACAGATTGGTGGGTATGGAATTTGGGATGTTCAGGGTATTTGGGACATTAGTGTGTAAGATAAGTTGTTTTAGCCATTGAAGAGGGGTGTCGTCAAGCCCCTGAAGCCCTGTAAGAGTTAGGAGCATGCCTAGGTGAGTCCAAATTGGTGTATTTGCTGGACATTCTAGGAGGAGATGTCTAATTATTTCTGGACTAATGTGGCATCGGGAACAAACATCTGTGTTTAGTATGCCTATATGATGATAATATGCAGTATTGGGAAATCGATGATGGTCGCAGATCCATAAAAAATGTTTAATTTTGGGTGGTAACTGAAGTTTCCATATCCATGTGAAGGAGTGTCGAGAGGGGGACGAGAGTAAATGGTGGTAGAGTGATTTGGTGGTGAAGGTCCCATGCTTCGTAAGGGCCCATGCGTAGGAGTCGGAGAAAAGTGTATGGGAAGGGATATGTATACTAAGAATATTCTGTAGCAATGTAGGCGGTAGTTCAAAGGGGAGGGAGGTAAAATCCCATTGATCATGGGATAAATAGGTAGAGACCGTATTGGTATGGACATTATGGGGAAATGGACCAATTAAGGAATTGCGAATGGGCATATGGGTGGGTAACCAAGAGTCTGTCCAAAAGTTAATAAGAGAGCCATTGCCCAGGATCCATTGCGTTCCGTGTTGACATGACTGCCATCCATTAATAAAATTTGTCCAAATGAAAGAGCCACCAGATGTTACATTACGCCTGTGATAGAAATACTTGTGTAGGAGGGTGGCAGCCCATATTGAAGTTGGTTGACGGAGTAATCACCAAGCTTGACTGGCGAGTAAGGTCTGATTTTTTTAGGTGGAGTTGTTGGACGCCCATCCCACCATCATTCTTCAGGGTAGTGACTGTGCTCCATTTTAAGGAGATGAATTTTTTTCTTGTTGGGGGTTGTCCCCCACAAAATGTTTCACTAGTACCTTTTGAGGTGATGTATGATAGATTGAGGGAGTTTTATATATTGTATTACATGGTTTGGTAAACTGTTGAGGGTGGAGTTGATAAGAGTTGGGAGACCGGCCATGCTAAGGAAGTTTGTTTTCCAACCAACAAGCTTTGTTTTAAAGTTGTCAAGAATTTCTTTCATGACAAATAAAAGAAAGGTCAATACTTTATAACGTGTAACGACCCGACCGGTCGTTTTGCTTCCTAGAACCTCGTACCCCTAAATAAGACTTCTCATATTTGCTTTTATTATATTAGGGGATGGTTGGTTCGGGATTTGGAAGAGTTTGGGTTAAAATTGGTACACTTTGTTCCTTAAGGTTGGCCTAAAAGGCCAAGTTTGACTTCGGTCAATATTTTGAGTAAACGACCTCGGAATTGGGATTTGAATGTTCCAATAGGTTTGTATGATGATTTTGGACTTGGGTGTATGTCCGGAATGATTTTTGGATGACCCGAGAGCGTTTCAGCGCCAAAAAGTGAAAATTGGATTCTTGAAGTTTCTTAAGTTCTATAATTGTGGTTTGGAACGTTTTTTGATAATATCAAGGTCTAAACGGAATTCCGAGATCGTGAATAGTTCCGTAATGTCATTTATGACTTGCACGTAAAATTTGGTATCATTCTTAGTATAAGTACGTTTCGGCGTGTTGGAAGTAAATTCAAGAACTCAAAGTTCATAAGTTTGATTTAATTGGTTTTAGGGTGTGATTCTTAGATTTAATATTGTTTCCGGCGTTCCGAAGGTTCGAGTAAGTCCGTTTTTTGATTTAGAACTTAATGGTATGTTTGGAGGGGGCCTCGGAGGCCCCAGATGCCATTCGGACGTCGCACGAGGCGAGTCCAACCTTAAAATGAGCTGCTGGTGCACCAGTTCTGGTGCGACCGCAGGTGCAGGTGCGTGACCCCAGAAGCGGTCGATCCCTCGCAGGTGCGGCCCAAGGGGAGGAGCTCAGGAAATGCTGATGTGGCTCCTCTTCCGCAGAAGCGGCCCCCAGACCGCAGATGCGACCCCCATCCAGCCCGGCCAATTCCACAGGTGCGGACCCTCCCTCGCAAGAGTGAGACCGCAGATGCGGCCCCCTAACTGCAGGTACGAAACTGCTGAAGGCCGTGTCTTCATTTAATACGGGAAATATGTCATTTTTGACATATTTCATTCATTTCTTAGGCGATTTGGGAGCTTCCAAAGAGGGGATCTCAGCCAAGCATTGTGAGGTAAGTTATTTCTACATAATGTTCGTTTAATACATAGATTAGGGGTATATTACACCATGGAAATTGGTGAAAATTATGGGTTTAGAGTAAAATTTAGGGTTTAGATAAAAATAGGATTTAATCACGAAATTAGTTATGGAATCTAGCAAAAATCATATATTATTGATCCTAAGGTTATGGGTAACAACTTTCCTTGAGAATTTTCGGAATTCGAGCACGTGGACCCGGGGGTGAATTTTTGGGACCTTGCCTTTGAGGTTGGATAATCACTTTAATAGTTGGAATATGAACTTGTAAGCCTATAATGATTAATTTTTACGCTATTTGAATAGTTTCGTATTGTGCGGCTCCGGTTTGAGGGTTTGAGAGAATTCTTGAATTGGAAGTAGGCTCGAAACGAGGTAAGTCTCTTTTCTAACCTTGTAAGAGAAAATTGTCCCCATAGGTGAAGTACTTAACTTTGTGCTACTAATTGTGGGGACTAAGTACGAACGAGGTGATGAGAGTCCGTGCGTAGCTACTATTATGCTTAAATCCGGGTAGCCTAGGACACTAAAGCATGCTTACTTGTCATACTTGAAACTTTATTGTAAATTTAACTTGCTTAGATCATATCAAATTGGTAAATAAATTCTAATAGATTGAACAATATCTTCTTGACCATTTAAGAGAAGTTGACTTTTATTGCATACTTGTTTTCTTGATAAATTCTTGATTTGCTTGCTTGATGTGCTTAATTGTATTGACCGCGTCGCATGTATGATCCGCGAGTTAGGGTAATAGATGCATCTATGGTTCACGCTGTTCAACCATCCAGCAGTGCACATTTTATTATTATGTTGGATCAGTTCATATACCCACGGCACTATCTGCGCATGCTATTTGCTTGGCACTACTGTGACTTTAATTGTTTAAAATGTCTTAGAACACAAAATTTCAACTGAAATGATAAGAATTTATGTATATTTATATTTATGGAAAAGCTTGTTATTTCCTATTATTTCCGCTATTTAGCCTTGATATCCATGTTTAGTCACATGCTTAAGTATATTGTTTGGCCCTAGTAAGTGTCAAGTTGACCCCTCGTCACTACTTCTTCGAAGTTAGACTGGATACTTACTGGGTACATAATGGTTATGTACTCATGCTATGCTTCTATACTTAATTGTACAGGTTCTGAGGCAGGTGCATCTAGATTCCAGTCTGGAGCGCATTCTTGATACCCGGACAAAGATTCCACGGTGAGTTGCTTCTTCTGATGCCGTTCGACAGAGCGTTGGAGTCTTTCTTTTGCTTAGACTGCCTATTCTATTTCAGGCAGTAGGGTAGATGTATTATTTTGTTCATTCTACTAGATGCGCATATGCTTGTGACACTAGTTTCTGACACACACATTGGTAGACTATTCTTTTGGGGATGTAATTATGTAAACTCGACTTCTTTTGATCTTTGCAATCTAATTTGCCTTTGTCATTTGCTATGTTCAAATGCTTAGTGATTTAAGTTAAGATATTGTTGGAAAGATTTTTAATAAAATAAATGAGACTCACTAGATGAATTTTTGCTTGCCTAACATCGGTGTTGGGTGCCATCGCGACCTAGAGTGGAATTTGGGTCGTGACACAACGAGAAGGAGCGATTTTTCTTAATATAATAATTTTGCTATTATATTTTTATTAAATTAAGCAACATAATATTATTACAAACAAACAATATAATATTCTTAATTTCTTAATGATTATACAAAATTAAATAAATGTATTATTGTAGTTGAACTTTAGTGTATGACGATATATTTTTCAATTATTTTCTTACTTCCATATTAAATTAAAATTTAAGAAATACAATTTATAAGGAATAAAAAAGGATCATTTACTTATTTTCCTAAGTAAAAAAATAAGAAAAGTTAGGGTCATTTACTTATTTTTCTAATATTAAGAAATTTTAAATCAATAAAACTTTATTATTAGACTTTTTTCCTCACAAAGGAGAACATAAATCATAAATATTATTCGTGAAGCAAGTGAGATCCAACGAGTTGCACTCAGGTATTGTGTCACTAACATGTTACCAAAAAATATATTTTTTATTAATTAAATAAAAAAATATCCTAAAATGTGTATCATGTATGAAGATAAAAGTAAGTATTTTAAATACTGTTGCAATGATTTGTATGAATACATATTAAAATATTCATGCAAAAGTTTTTGGGTTTACATTACCCAATACCTAAGGCCAATTTATTGATATGGGTACAAGTGATTTTTTGCCGAATGATTTTCCTTGTTTCCTTTTTTCTTTCACAGCAAATGCTTACGAGTATTTTTTTGTTTTGGTTAAATTTTTTAGGTTAAGCAGTTCTTTTATTTTTCGCAACTCCTTTTCGTATATTTGTAATTTGATTATACAAAATGAGCAATAATAATTTATTTATTTTATAATCTGTTGGAAATAATTTATATATCATTTCTTATTAATTAAATAAATAGCACAATTTGTATTATACTCGTGACAGAAAAAGTATTTCATTTGTTTCAATTTATTCGGCACTTTCGCTTCTTCAGAGTTAATTTAACTAGTTTGTGAAGCTAAATTGAATTAAATATCATGACCCGAAATTCTCACCCTCGGGAATCGTGATGACGCCTAACATTTCACTTGCTAGGCAAACCAACGTTTGAGGATTCTTTAAACCAATTTTAGTCAATTTCAATAACATAATCAAACAAGCTAAATAGATGCTAAAACTGAAATGCGAAATGACATACATCCCATAATATTTGATACAATGCGGATTTGTGCAGATAATAATATATGTACAAGAAAATAACAATAACAGCTAAACATGTACTATTGGGAGGGGGACATGCTAAAGGGGCACAATATATAAGAGATATAGTGGAAATGATAACTAGAACAGTCAACATGCCTTTAACCAATTAAAACAACTAAACACAATGAAGAAAATTGCACGACATCACCCTTCGTACTTTTACTCTCAACCTCACAATGAAACAATAATACTGCACGGCATCACTCTTCGTGCTTTTACTCTCAGTCTCACAATATAAATCAATGGATATGACACGACATCATCCTTCGTACATTAACTCTAATAATATGACACGACATCACCCTTCGTGCATTAACGCTCACAATATGGCACGACATCACCCTTCGTACATTAGCACTCACAATATGGCACAACATCACCCTTCGTGCATTAATATTCTCCCTTACCACATAACAATGAACAAGTAATAACAGGTAGATAGAATCAACAAGAACAAGCCTTACTTTAACAATGGTTCCACAATAAGAATCTCAACTTTGGAATCAATACTCAATTATCACAAAATCCCGTAAACACGATAAAAACGATCAATTTGGTAAGTAACTAGTCTAAGCATGGATAAAAAGATCAAAGTAAGCAATAAACTAGAAGGAACAAGCCCCACCCGCATGCTTTAACCCGGTAACAACGCATAAGTACTCGTAACCTCACATGTACATTGTACCCAACATCTAAACATGTAGCAAATAGACAAACATGTCCTAATCCTTCAAGTCAAGGTTAAAAATGACACTTATCTCGCTCTAAATATCCATTCAAAGATGAATCACAGCTTTGCCTTTCAAACAAGCCTCCGAGCCAATAGAATCTATCAAATTACCAACCAAACGATTCACTTTAAGCCTTAAGAACTACCCGCGATTGCAAAGGATTCAATTTAGGTCATTATTGAAAAACTCAACCTGTGGGCCTACTTGGTCCAATTCCAAAATTCGGATCAAAACCCGATTATCCATTCACCCCCGATCCCGATTATGTAAATTATTTTAGAATCCGACCTCAATTTGAAGTCTAAATCACATTTTACAAAAATCTCTAATTCTAACCAAACACCCAATTTTCCACCATAAAAACACAAGATTTTTTGTTGACATCTTAGGAAATGTAGTGAAAGATTGAAATAAACTAGTTTAAAATCACTTACCAATGATTTGGGGAAGAAAGGTTCTTTGAAAAATTGCCTCTAGGATTTCTTGTTCTGAAAATTTGAGAGAATGAACCAAAATCCCGTCTAAGTCCCATTTTGATCAGTTGCAGATATCGCATCTGCGACCTGGGGTTCGCAAATGCGAACCTGGCAAATGCGAAGACCTTCACATCTCTGTTTTCATCGCATTTGCGATGAATTATTTGCAAATGCGAACCCTGACCTTATGAAAATCTGACCACCTGATCGCAATTGCAATCCTGTACCCCTTGACCCACTTCGCAAATGCGAACATAAGGAGGCCCAGATACTCTTCGCAAATACGATGAGTTGCTCGCAAATGCGATGCCTGATCTTGCAAATGCGAGATCTGAGGCCTGCACCATAACTGAAACACCACCTGAGTTTTTCTAAGTACAAACCACTCTGTAGCCTATCCGAAACTCACCCGAGCCTCGGGGCTCTAAATCAACAATGCACACAAGTCTAAAAATATCATACAAACTTGCTCGCGCGATCAAATCGCCAAAATAACACCTAGAATTACGAATTGAACAACAAATCAAATGAAATTTTCGAGAAAACTTTGAAACTTCTATTTTCACAAACGGACATCTGAATCACGTCAAACTAACTCCATTTCTCACCAAATTTGACAGACAAGTCATAAATATAGTATTGGATGTATACCGAGTTCCGAAATTAAAATACGGAGCTGATATCCAAAAAGTCAAACATTGGTCAAAATTTTTAAAGTCATTAAGCCTTTAAACTACAAATTTCAACAAAGTGCGATAACTCGGGTTAGAGATTTTCGAATTCGATTCTGGGCATACGCCCAAGTCCCAAATCACGATACAGATCCACCGGGACCATAAAAATACGAATCTGGGTTAGTTTTCTTAAAACGTTGACCGAATTCAACTCACATAGATTTTAAGGCAATTTTTTTTTATTTTCTCAGTTTTTAACATATAAGCTTTCGGAAAAATACCCGGACTGTGCATGCAAATCAAGGAACTCTAAAATGAGGTATTTAAGGCTTTAAAGCGCATAATTAAGTTCTAAAATATAAGATGACCTATCGGGTTATCACATTAGATTAACTAAATATTTTGCAATTTAAAATCTAGATATTCAAATGTATATGAAAAGTACTATAAGTAGCAATTCTTCTCATGCCAATATGATGAATAGATTCAGAAAAAGAAAATGCGATAAAGAGGCGTATTTAATTTCAAATAATACAATTATAAAACTGGAACAAACTTTTAGTTAAATATATCGACTATGACTGAGAACTTCTATGGACATTTTCTTCTTTTATTGGATTAGGTATATAAGATTAACATTTAACATTGAACAAGTACACATTATTTTATAATTCAAATATAATATTTTAATATAATATTTATACGAATTTTTAAAAATTCTTTTAATCAATTGAGACAATGAACATGTGCAACACGCTTAATATAAGACTAGTATTACATTAAAAGCATAAAAACCCTTAGCGAAATGTCGTTCACCATTTTTACCTTTTAAAGATAGACTTCACACTGGATTAAATAGTCGTTTAAATATTTTTATAATATGTAGTAATGCTCATTTAAATATTTTTGTAATATTTAGGAATAGTCATTTAATTATTTTCTAATATATATGCAAGAATAATTATTTAATTACTTTTTAATATTTAAAAATAATCATTTAATTACTTCCATAATATTTAGGATTTTGATCAACACTAAATATGAATTGACAAGTACACTCAGGAACTACGAATTTGTTTCTCCATAGAATACCGTCTCTAAACTCTTGGGTAGTGTTCATAAGCATGGATAGAAAAGAACATTACTTGTGCTTGTATTTACCAAAGCAAAATTTCTTCTTCCTTTATCATTAAAATTTTTCATTGACAGAAACCATGAGCCCCATTGCATACCTTTTTCTTCCAAAGCTTCTCCCAAGTTCCTGTTAATCGTCTTTTCTATGCTTTCGGAAGTGCAGTTGTAACGATCCGACCAGTCGTTTTGAGCTCTAATATATCGTTCGGCGGTTTGACGCTTGAGTAGCTGCACTTCATGTATTATGACTTGTATGTGTGGTCGGAATTGAATCTCGGGAAGTTTGGGGTTGTTTTGAAAGGAAAATTCTCAATTCGGAAGCTTTATGTGTGAAGAGTTGACCATAGGTTTGATTTTTGAGTATATGACCTCGGAAATGGGATTTGAAGCTTTCAATAGGTTTGTATGATGATTTCGGACTTGGGTGTATGTTCGGGTTGAGCGTCGGGTCGTCCGGAAGCATTTTGACACTTATTATGGAAGGTTGTGATGCGAGGGTAGAATTTATGGTTTAACATGTTATATGCCCTACATTTTATATGCGTTAATGATAAAAATACACTTTTTATGTGCATAATAGAGTCTATTTCATGTGTAGGTGAATTGAAGATGAAAACCGAGCTAAATGGATGCAAATAT